>JAODVQ020177084.1:0-14626 GCA_025400075.2 Phenganax stokvisi
TGTATATATATATATTAAAGTCTTCTATTGTATCCTTCTATTGTATCCTTCTATTTAAAGTCTTCTATTGTATCCTAAGAAACACACGCGTTGGGCTAAAAAAAAGTTCCAGAGGACTGAATCAGTTACAAATTACAGCCTAGTACTGTGCGAATTCGTTTGTATGAAAAATGCAAACATTTAACATTTCATGCAATAGTATTGTTTGTCGTTTTGAACACACTGTGATCTGTTTACAAACATAATTTAAGAGAGAAATGTAATTGTCTTTTTCTCAAAGAGAAACTCCTTTTTCACATGGTATAAGTTTTGTGCAAAAACTTATCTGCTTTGATTTTTTAAAAGGTTGGGGATTAAAGCAGGGTACACAGCCAAACAAACGTGATTGCCAAAAAATCAAAACTTTTTCAGTACTGCCCAGCGAATGTATATTATTATAGGAGATCTTGCTTTTTGCTATTCTTTGAAGTTGTGTTGTTGGTGACTGAGGTAATCGGCCTCAAATGTCAAGTTTTCATAGTTGGAAGCTACTCAGCAATAGTCTTACTCAACTTGTTTCGTTTTAGTTGTAAATGACTTGCACTGCTGTTTAGTTATGCTCGCAGTTACTAGGATACCAAGACATACTATGCGTACGCAATATCGTCATTATTCCAGAATGCGCTTACTTGAATGTTTTAATCTCTTTAATCCTTTTTCGCTCACGTTGTGTCAATTCGTAAAAAGCAGATGAGCATGCATGCAAGTCTTTTTAACGCTCTGGAAGTAGTAAATCTACCTGGGTTAGCGTCTAGCTTCGTTTGAAAAGGAAGCACCGTCCAAATAAGATTTGCTTACAAGCTGAAGAGTAAAGTGGAGTGAGTTTGTAATTTGCAGCTAGCGGTGTTTTAATGGTTGGTTAATTAGGAAGAGTGTTTGTCACATTAAGCTGTAAGCATAGTACCGCTCCATTTCACAATCACTCTTTTTTATCTTTATATATTCCAAAACTTCACATCATCTACTCTCATTTGATTACTTTTGAAGCTTATCTCGGATATTTGTCTTTTTCATCACATCCCGGTCCTAGCGAAGCGTGCGACAAATTGACGTATCACATTCCTTTGCTATGACCGCAAAAGAATAAAAAATCAGCAAATAAACTTTAATCACCATTTATTGTTCATCTATTAATATGTGTCAGAATAGACATCTCTTTTGTGTGAACTGTGGCCTCGACTTACAAATCCGTCCTGTATTAAAAAAAAGTACCAGTGATATTACTAAACTTGCATACTCGTTATTGAGAGAGACAAAGCAAAAAGGAGAAAGTTACTTTGTGAAACTTGGTGTCGAGCTTGAGAAAAGCAAACAGTCTCATTTTACAAACCGTGATCAAGCCGCTTGGATATACAATCTATCATTGCAGGCAAGTGTGCGTTCCATGCATTCGATTTCATTTTTTACAGAATAACAACATCTGTGTTTTCATTTTGTCTGGTACCAAGTCTAACTGGTAGACATAATCTCATCTTCTTTTGCTCTTTGCAAAATTCTTTGCAAGACATTGTACGAAGGCGTAGCTTTTGCATCGCGAAATGACCGCAGCGCGTACTCAGCAAGTTGAAATATTTTTTACACAACTTTCTGGTAATGTTGTGGCGAGACAATGTGCACAAAAAAACTGTACGTGGCTTTTCAGGAGTAGCATGGCCTTGGCTACACGATTGACGTGGTCACGGGTTTCAATTCTTCGTACCAGAAAAGCACGTGGTAACTCATGCAGTGATTGTTTTGCAGTGACATTTTCCTTACAAATATATACTGCCTACATTGGTATACGTTCATTAACTATGATTGTCAGTGTAAAATTATCTTTGACTAAACAAGAGCAAAACGTACCGACTAAAGTACAATGTATTTTCGGTTTTTTCAGCTACTTTTTCAGGAATAAAAAAGCATGATTCATGTGAAACGTTTCATCTTCGTTTTTCCTCTTTTGGTCATGGTCTATGGTGAATCGATAGCTGACTACTCGAATCTTACACACAGTTGTAAGATCACTCCAATGGTAGTTTGTCTAAACATGGTTCAAGTTTTGAATAAGACATGTGTTGATCCCATGTGTTTGATCTCTTCTGGAGGAAACTACAGCTTATGTACATCACCACTGGTCTCATCAATTATCACCGTAGGAAACAATAGTACAGAAAACTTAAATAGTACATCAGGAAACACGACTAGGTCAAACAACACTATAATAAGTAGGAACACCACTAGCTTGACTTGCAATGCAACCTGGATATATCCCTTCAACGCTTCGTTTTGCATGAACGCCTCAACTTGGAGCAAAACAATTTGTAGTCAAACCAACATCACCTGTAAGATCAACTCAACCAAATGTTCGCTGAACGCGGTCGTATACTTAGGAGGATTCTTCGATTTGCTAGATCAGGACGGTTTTGGAAATCTTCCTGCCGCAGAACTCGCAGTCAGTCAAATAAACAATGAAAATAAAACACTGGAAAACATTACTCTATCTCTGATTGCAAAACGATCAACACAGGTTGGTTGGTAAAGTTAAACATATTCACTCATGGGATGCTCTCGTTAACTCGAATCCAAACGTGCGCAATGTTGGGTTTACATTGAATTTTTGTTTCTTATCATTGTTAAAATGTTATATTCTAATCTTTTATTTGATGGACGGATTCGCACAAAAAGTTCTCTTTGTAATTCGCGAGTATTTTACTCCTAGAGTTTGCTTAGCTACGGTACTCAACTTCTGTATAACTATCTTCACTCTGGACCTACCAAGTTGATGTTATTGTTACCTCAAGAAAATGATCTTGCGAGAACAGTCGCTGCGTATGCTGGCTTGCAACGCTGGGGAACATTACAGGTGAAGAGTGTTGTTAGAGTAGTGGCTAGCTGTGGCACCTCTCACCTTATATACTACTAATGAAGCTGAAATTTCGCTGCCAGTATTGGAGCCAGTGCTTGTTTATTGTCTCATCGTAACCAGCACTAAAGTATTTTCAAACTATTTTCAGTTTTCATACGGGACAACAGAGAACACTCTGGCTTCAGACAAAAATCTCTTTCCTCGTTTTTATCGTCTCAATCCTTTGGAGATAACTTACAATCGTTTACGTGCAGAGTTCGTGAGTTCATTTCCGTTCTGGAGGCTGGATGTTGGTCTTCTTTATTTTGCCAATTCGTACTATCAAGAGGTAAAAGTATTACTGTTCGATTGGTATACCATCATCCTGTTGTTCAATAGGGTTGTCGTTGAGATGCATTGTGCTGGAACAAAAATGTGTCTACTAACATTTGTTGATCTAATAATTTCTATTAATCGTACATAAGGAGAGCAATGCCTTCACAGCAGAACTTAACTTTCTCTCTTTCTTCACTTCTTTCTTTCTTAACAGCTGCATTTTCTAATGTAGGTGAATGATGATCTAAACAAAAGACTAAAAGCAAAAGGAATAAATGTTGTTGCAAATGTTGGCTTTAGGTCAAGTGCAGCTGAAGCCCTTGACTTGTTGAAGGTAAATTCTCCACGTTAACGTTATTATTCATTATACCCTGCTCTTGCTTGTCAAAAGAAAAACTTCCCCTTTCTCGTGTAATTGTTATATCTATTCTTTATGTGATTAGGCGCTTTATATCTTTCAGGAAAAGAATGCCCACATTATTATTTCTAGTTTCCCTTACTCGTATGCTAAGACGATGTTTTGTAAGGTAATATTTATATACCCATATACTTTTGGCCACGTACGATGCAAACACTGAATTCATGTCTTGCAGGCTTTTCAGCTAGATATGTATGGTCCACACTATGTGTGGGTTACTTTCAATCTAATGCCGCTGAAATTCTGGATTCCTAAAGCAAACGATGATTTGGAGTGTAGCGAAGATGAAATGACTTGTGTGGTTGAAGGTCATTTCTCATTCTATGGAACCAGGCTTTATAATCCAGCCACGAGCAAACTCATTCATGCAGATCCACAAGTAAGTCAGTCATGGATAGTCTCTGTCTAATCTTTAAAACTCCGCGCAGATAACCAATTTTTCTTTGACAAGTGTCATTTGCTTGTGTGTATACGAAAATTGATAAGCTTACCTTGAGAAGGAGTCTTGTTCAAAAGCCAGTCACACTAGCTTTTCATCGAGGCAACATGTGTATTTGACCGTAAAGGAAAACTTCGTCGTGCAACCGGACGAGTGAACTAGTTAAGAAACTTGTCAAAGAAAATTGCTCTTACTGAAATTTTCTTAATAGACCATACTTCATTTATGTACGATATGCACTATTTTATATTACTATCACAATGTGTCTTGTATACACGTTAGAATATGGCCTTATCGCTACAGATATTTCTATTCTAACTCTAGTCAAATTTAACATTTGCTGAGACGTACAATGATTTGGTTAACTCGACGGAGAACAGAACAAATGTTGCACCATATGTTTACGATGCAATCTGGACGATGACGAACATCTTGCAACGAGCTCGTTCTGAACTAAAGAAGCAAGGAAAACTTTTAAATAACTTAAGCTATGGAGAAGAAACGGAACTGCTAGAGAGACTCGCTTATGATACAGATTTCAATGGAGTTACGGTATGAATTACAGCAAATCTGTCTTGTTTAAATTGTGTTACAAGAGTTATACACCATTCCAGTAGAAGTCATTGAAAGAATATTGCCATCTAGGGGCGGATCAGGTTTTATGAAAATGGCAATCGAAAGTTTGGAATGAGCGTTCTTCAAGTGCGTAAGAGTAAGTAACAATTAACAAATAACTGGAAGCTCTATAGGACACAACATGTCAAGTCTATACATCGCTCATGTGATTAGATGGTGTTGGATATTATGTTGGAAACTATGACGTTGATAAAGATGAATACAGTGGATCAGAAAACATCTTGTGGCAAGGATTTAAAGCATCTGAAGGTCAGTATTATTTTCAAGCTTTGTCAATGAAAAGATAGTTCAGTTTGTACACTCTTACAGCTTAGTTAAGTTGGATTCACATAGTATCAACGAATAACATAGCATGGGTATTAAATATTTGTGTGTCCAAAAGTGATACAAAATGGTAAGGGAGTGAATGATTAGTTTCTTTTTCCTCAGGAGGATGGTCATATAGGAGAACAGCTAAGACGTACAAGTGGCGATACATAGAACTCGCTCTTCTCATTGTCTGGTGTTTATTAGCTGCACTCGGAATAATCTACGCTATCTTCTGCTTATTCTTCGTTATTAAATATCGCAGAGAAAGGTAATATGGGGAATTTCTTTTGAGTAATTTAAGCTGGTTCTGATTTCCTGGCTCTTATTGTCTTACACTCTAAAAATTATATCTCTCTTTCTCATCTCCTTATAGAGAAGCCATGAAGTCATCTGACATTATTTAATTTTGTGTACTCTAGGTCAATCATGTATTCATCTCCTACGATCAACAGTTTTATCATTTTGGGATGTATATTCAACTTCATTTCTGTCATACTATTTGGAGTAGACCATCAACATGCAAACATATCAATAATGACAGTTCTCTGTAAGGTATGCTGTTTTTCCAATCTAGAAGTACACGCACTAGTGATACCGCCGAAAGGTATTGAAAACTCATTTTTATTTCTGGAATTGTTTAGGATTCTTTCCTCTTTTTTCTAGCTACAATCATTCGGTCATTTTTCGTCAGTAAACTTATTATTTCTTTATCGTAGATTCGTCTTTGGATATTTTCCACTGGATTTACGCTTTGCATTGGAGGTTTATGGGTCAAAGTCTGGACATTGTATCAAATTTTGATCGAGAGGAAGGTTCACGGAAAGGTAACTTTTAATACTACATGATACATTACAAGCGACATGCACTGCGGTGTTAAAATTTGCTAGTAATATATAAATAAAAATCCTTACAGCCCAATTAGTTAAAATTTGAAATATATACAAAGACGATTATTCTAAAAATTTGTAGAGTTAAAACAGCCCAGTCTAAGAACACCAGTAAGAATTCATGTTCGAAGAAAATTTTATTTGCTTAATTTAAAATATTTTTCAGCGAAAGATGGAGTATTGGATGTGTGGTATTCTTGTAGTACTGATGGTCATTGATATTGCTTATTTAACGACATGGACAGTAATTGATGGCCTGTACAGAAGTTATGAAACTGCCATTGATCAACCTGCGTATAAATGCTTTGAGGTGAGATGCGTGATTGCTGCATGCAAAATATCGTCAGTATTGCTCAAAAAGGCATAGTCACAGAGATAATTAATACGTCATGTTTGAGCAAGAACATATAGCGAAATTTAGGTTCTTGTATTTTAGAAGTTATCTGGTAATCCATTTATTTCGTCAATCTGGTACATCGAAACATGTGATTGTGATAATTTGGCGTTATGGTCGGCTATCTTTTTGGTTTATAAAGCTCTGGTGTTATCTTCGGGTGTTTACATGGCGTGGAGAGTACGTGAAGTTTACACGCGTCAGCTGATCGATGCTCAATACTGCGCGACGTTATTACTTCTAGCTTTTCCGTTTTGTATCCTTGGTTTGATATTCGCGTATACTCTGAGGTTGTATCCAACGGCACATTACGCTTTGCTGGGTATCTTTCTCATTTGTTATACTTCCATTGTTCTTGGATTCCTCTACGGACACAAGGTACAATAAAAAAAAATTGATTCAGACTTTATACAAAAATCTTATGTACTCTTTCCCCGGGTAAATTTTTAATTAGTCAATTCAATAAAATAAATGAAGAGAGGGGGGTCTGCAATAACTAGTTTTTGCAGTAAGTCAAGAAACAAGAATCGCTCTCACTCGGAGAAAAGTTGCATATAAAATGAAATTGAGAACGCGTTCTAGTGTTTTTTTGTTTTCAGATCATCCTGCTATTCTGCCGTCGTCCGAACATGATCAAAGTGCGCAGTAAGGATGAAACTGGAAAAATGAAATGTTGTTCTGGTATTTTTGCTGTTTGTTGTGCTCCTGTCGCTAAATGTTGTACTTCTATTGTTGCTTGCTTGGCTGGATGTTTTTGTGTGTGTTGCTGTCCTTTTAACTGCTGCAAGGTATTGTGGGATGCCTTACTACACGGTCCCAGAAAGAACCGCGGTTCGTTTGTGAAAGAAAGTGAAAACATGGATTTCCAGGTTGGTGACATGCCTGGAGATAAAGATCGGCAGATTATCATCTTGCAGAGAGAGGTGAATAAGGTGAGAATGTACGTTGCTTTCTTCGGATAAAGCATTGTTAATTTCAGTTGTTATTACACACAATCAAACACGTCTTCTGTTTTATTTTACATTTTAATGATATGTTCCATGTACGATTTCATATTACGTGATTCTTGTTTCTGGAAGCGGGAAGAAGAACTACGGCGATTACGTGGTCAGCACTGTACGACTCTGACAACAAAAGCAACACAAACAGTGGATTACTACAGCACACACAGCATTGGAGCCCAACGCTCTGATGAAGGCCTGAACAATGAGGTATACTCTTCTGATAACGAGGAGAGTAACGACGACAAACATCGAACAGGAAGACCGAATCACATTCGTTTTAAAGTTTACCATCAAAAGTTGGATTTCTCTCATGTGAGCAGCAAGGTAATGGTGTACCAGTGTGCAAGTCAATATGAATATAACAGACTATATAGTAACAACTACAAAATGTCTCAAGATGTAATGTCATGGATTGTAGCCAGTTTTTTCTGACTTCACATTTTCTCATTTTTCTCCGTATTCTCAATTCATTCTGTTAGTTTCTTAAAAGTGAAGAGAAAGGTAAATATTGCAGACATTGAATTCATTAGATGTTTTTAGGTCGACAGCAGATTAGAAAACAGAATTTCGCGGAAAAAAGAAAGCTCAACAGTTTCAGAAAATGGAGAAAGAGAATTGCGTCATGAATCAAGCACTTCAGGAATAGCAATGCTGCGGAAAACTTTGGCTGAGGTAAATGAAGAACCATATGTCTGTAGTTTATGAAATTTCAAAAGCACTCTTCATTCGATTTTCTTGTTTTCAGCGTGAGAAAGAGCTAGCTCAACTTAAAGCGTATATTGGAATGAATCTATCGTCAGGCGCAGACACTTCAAGTAAGATTGGAAGTTTGCCTAGTGTTGGAGAGGTAAGTTGCAAGATCATTAATTTATACATTGGTTGACTGTTTGAATCTCAAACGAGCCTTCTGGCAGACTGTAATCGTCCACACTTACATTTTGTTAGGAACGAAACACGCCCACACCTCCCGAGAGTGAAGTGCCAAACAGAAATATAAGTTCTGTTACCATAGCGATACCAAATAGCGATTCCGATGAAGACAGCAAAGAAAACGTAGGTGACGTCAGCAATGATAAAGTTCCCTCTGACGCCAGCAACACGGAACTACTAGGAGAATCGCTGGCTGTGGTGGATCAGGAACAACAACAGGGGATATATTCAGACTCGCAAGCAGCAGACGATTTTGACGAGAAAGCCAATCAAACAGAAAAGAAAGATAAATCAAAACAGAATGTTCTAAGTTCTGCTTATGGTTCATTTGCGATATCTGGAGCGCATATTTCTCATTACAACTCCGGAGGCAATAGTGGGAAATTTAAGAAAAAAGTGAGACAATTGAGTTCCTTTGGTATCTTCGCGCGGAAACCTAGAAGCGATATTAGAAGCGATGACGAGAACAACGTTATGAAGTCCAGTGATAGTCAGGTTGGTGGTGAAGTCGAGCAAACATCCACCGATAGTCAACCAAATATCAATGTGACTCCCATTCTGAAATCTAAATCATCTGAAGACATTCCACTTGGAGAGAACAATGGTAATGATAGTCAAAAATCAAGAAATAAAATCAAAATATTCAACGCTCCAACAGACTGGTCTCACGTTAAGTCGCGACTTGGTCAAGATGTCTTGAAACCTTCACCAAACCTGAGAAGAAAGTCCAAAGTTGGCATTGAAAATGATGCAGATGAGAACGAGAAAATGAGAAATACTGTGAAAATTTTCAACGCTCCCTCAGATTATTCTCATGTGAAATCTCGTTTATTTGATCCCAGTGTAAACCAAGATGAAAACCTTCTGAAACCTTCACCAACCCCAAGACGAAAAACTAAAGGCGGTATTGAAGATGATGTTGATATCAAGGCTGGGTTCGATGGCGAGAAAAGACGAGGCAGTAAAGTGAAAATTTTCAACTCATCCTCAGATTACACTCATGTCAAATCTCGCCTATTTGATCCCAACGCGAGTGGAAACTCCGAAAATCAACTTGAACCTTCACCAAACCTTCGCAGAAATTCCAAAGTTGGCGTTGAGGAGGATGATGGTGAAAGGCGAGGCAGTGGTGTAAAGATATTCAATGCTTCTTTGGATTATTCTCATGTGAAGTCACGGTTGTACGACGGGAATACGGACACAAGTAGGCCAGGGGAAGAGAAAGAAAATCAATTTTCTAAAAGTCGTAGTAATGTGAAGATATTCAATGCTCCATCTGACTACTCGAATGCCAGGTCCCGTCTTTTCAATACTTCCAACAAAACTAATGAAAACGAATCAAAAAATAAAGTGCTAGGAATGAATGTAGCTGGAACTCTGAAAAATAAGGAAAAAAATGAACAAGACAGTAATAAACAGCAAAAACAAGAGGCAGCTATAGTTTGACTACGAATATTACGGTAAAAATGAATGGCAATGCTCACGAAGACAGGAAGAAACATGTAATGTGTGTTGTGTATTCGAAAATCCAAGCAAAATCATCATAGTTTGCATATCTTTCATTAGAATTGACTACCTTTCAACCTCATTGTGAGTCTAGATGTTCAGCTTGTACAAAGTTTGTATATAAACTTCACGCAATAAACATTTCTTATAATATCTGCTCTCGCACTTCGTTGCGGTGCATTTAAGGGGGGACTATTTTAAGTGATGTTGGTCTCTGCTAGTAGCAGTCCATTAGATCAAGATTAATTTTTGTTAATGTGCATGCCCTGACAAATGCAACTGTATAAAAGTTCACAATGCTTATTTTACATTTCGGAGGTGCTGAGGTGGAGCCTCATTTTGAAGAAATTTCGTGCTCCTCGCTTGTTGACCTTCTTGTTCGTGATTCCTTCAACATGTTCGCTGAGCTGTTCCTGTACCATAAGAAAATTTATAACATGAAATTTTAGTGTTTGTTGGAAACATAAAGCAAGATGGCGAACAGAACAGTGACAGATGCAAAGACAGTGAAGGGAACAAATCCCCAATATTTGGTCGAGAAGATTGTCAGGACTAGAATATATGAATGTAAATATTGGAAAGAACAATGTTTTGCTTTGAGTGGTAAGTTATGCAGCGAAAATTCTCGTCAATTGAGATAAAATAACATCAGTTCTGGTGCATCAGCATCACCAGAGTCAGACGGCCATTTTTTATTTAAAGTTTATGGAGAGGCTTTACTCCAGTACACTCCAGTAAAGTTGTAAATAGAGAAGTGTAGTATACGTGATTGCATAAATATATACTGCATTATACATATTTGATTATTACGTCTTCTAGCTGAACTGTTAGTGGATAAGGCCATGGGTTTGGAGTACATTGGCGGCACATTTGGTGGAAATATAAAACCGACGCCATTTCTCTGTCTTGTCTTGAAAATGTTACAAATACAACCGGAGAAAGAAATTATCGTGGAATTTATTAAAAATGATGATTACAAGTATGAATCTATGATTCATTGTATGCAGCTATGCAATAGTGTACTTGAAGTCTGTACACCATACATGTATCTCAAGGAATTGTTATGAGCTATGCATACTCTATAGGATTCTTTAATCATATATCACTTTAGATATGTCCGTGCTTTGGGTGCAATGTACATGAGGCTTGTAGGAACTTCTCTTGATGTTTACAACTACTTGGAACCTTTGCTCAATGATTACAGAAAACTTAAAGTTAAAAACAAAATGGGAGGTATGAGTTGAGCATTGTCAATCAGCTGATTCTCTGCTATCAGGATTTTGCATTCTATATTGCTGTTATTCTTTCCAAAGTTTTTGAGTTGACACATATTGATGAGTTTATTGATGAACTATTGCGAGAGGACAGAGTCTGTGATGTCATTTTACCAAGAATACAGGTGCGAATTGCTAAATGGTTCATAGAACCAGAAAGTTTCATAGACAGCAAGAGCTGCAACTGGCCATACTACAGCCTTTGAACTTTGTTGTAATAACTTTTGCAAATGATATAAATTAAATTCATTAGTTCACAGCAATCATACAGGTCTATAAGTATTGCACTATGTCACTATTTGTTTCACAATCTTGAAGTTTCATCAAGTCTAAGTGATTGCCAACTTTAGATTACACAATACGACGCAGTCAATGTTTGATCCCAAATCATGTTTTTACTTCTAGAAAAGACAACTGTTGGAGAGTAGTAACCAGCTTGAACCAAGAGTATGTGTGCAATTAGTATGATAGAAAATGAAAGAATAGTCACTTTAATGTGAGAGTCTCACCTTGACAAGTTGCCCAAAACGAAGCTGCTCTATAGAAATGTTTGATGCTTAGTAAATACTCATGTTAACCTAATCATGTGAATAAATATTTCAGCGGAGTGCTTTGGAGGATGATTTAGATGATCTAGAATCTGATGAAGAAGAAGAAGAAGAAGAGAAGGTGATGAAAAATTGAGGAATATAAACTACTCTCTTTCCTTTGAAGTATCAATGTAGTGGTATTTTGAGTATATTGAGTAACACCACGAATCACCTATCACTATATTTGTAGATGTCACCACGACGTCACAGATCTCCGAGCCCCGACAGACATCGAAGACGACGACGTTCACCGAGATCGCGGTGAGAAACTTTCAGTCTCGATCTCTTCTACTTTGGCGTTGTTCAAATATTTCGATGTCCATGTTTTTTTCTCGAGCAGATCCTATTTTAATATGTCACGCCTTGTTGTATTTTCACTCCGTGTATTGTAGCTTGTGTGTTGTTTTTCTTTATTAGACGAAGTCATTCTCGTTCGCCGAGACGAAGATCGCGGTCTCCTCGTAGAAGAAGGTAATATTCACATGTGTTACACGTGTTTAGTCTGCTGTCAGCCTTTCCAACAGCTCATATCACAGGATTGCATGAATTACTGCGTCATCGGTTGAAAGTTTAGCACCTTTTTTGCAATGTGTAACGCTGTTTACACTGTTTTTTCCTTTAAATTTGAGTGTTCAATAATTCCATTTCACTAGTACGTCACCACGTCGACATCGACACCGAAGTCGAAGTCGTTCGCCTGCTCGTCGTCACCACTCGCCATCTCGTCGTCATCGCCGACGTTCTAGATCGCCGTCACCTCACAAGTCAAAGAAATCTACCAAGCGTGAGGTTGGAAAATCTGATGAAAGCATGGAGATTGAAGAAGCAAATGCTTTGAGAGCAAAACTTGGTCTAAAACCTTTAAAACCGTAGCAGAAATACCTTGTACAATTTGAGTGCTTTGCAGTTTTCTTACTGGTTGTGTCAATAATTTCTTAAGATGTACCTGATGCCAATGTACCTTCATTCAAATATGAGACTTCAGTCTCTGAAACTGTTCAAGCGGCCTCGCACCGCAATTTTTTATTGGCAACCTTGCAAAGTTACTTATTAAAGTCCTTGGTGCAACGTTGGTGTGTCATCTTTGTGCGTCACTGAGCTGCATTTTGAACTCAAAAATTGGTGGCCAATGCATTTAATTTCACAAAAATGCTTGTCTTTTTAGTTTCAATATACTTTAGAAAAGTATTTTAATATTTAAAGAACAAAATCTGTAGCCAGGAATATAGGTGGATCTCACTCTTAGGTTTCAGCGACGTCATCAACGTCATGTTAGGCAATTTTGGAAGGTTTCCTCGTTTGAAATTTTATGTAATCGAAATAGACGCGTGACGAGATCGACTTACGAGATCAAAGGAACCATCTTTTACGCACGCTGTAAATAATCCTCGCAATGCATGCTGGGGGTATAAGTTCTCCAAGATGGCGGCTGCTGGCCTTTCAGTGATATCATCTTTACATAATGAAAACAGAAATATCTTGAAAAATGACGATCTCCCGAAAGCTAAAAGCAATAAAGAAATCAAGGTAAGTCTTCTAATATTGAGAAAGAACAAACCGATCGTGTATTGTAGCTGTTAATGTGAAAACAAATGTTGGCGTAGTTTTGTGACCAGCGTGGTAAAATGATACCGGTTTTCAATTTTACACCAAGTTGGATAATTGTGCCGTATCCATAATTACACGAGTACATAGTAAATATACATGTTCTCAATGCTTAGTAGTTTGTTTTAGTTGACTACTTGAAAATTCCGTGACTTTCGTATGACAAGTCATTATAGAAAGGTTCTTGTTAAAAATTTCCATGTGTTGTGACAACTGCTTGAGTAGTTCAATTCTCCTCTGTTACGTCGTGTATGTACATTTATTTTGCTTTTTCACAACTTGCTTTTAACCTCTTATAGTTTTATGTAGATTTTAGCCAAGGTGAAATGTTAAACTTAGAAATTGATTTTGACCTCCAAAACAGAATAAATAAAAAAAAATTGTTTAACCAGACCTTCCAACTTTGTGACTTGAAAATGAGTGAGATTCAACAGTGTTCCGTAGTATGAGTACTATGGTCTCCTGCCTCCCTCCTATGGCAGGTGGTTACCTACAGGTGTCTGGGAGGCATCTCCCCTTCCCCCCAAAATTTTAGAACTGAAGTCTCTTTGTTAATATTGTTCAAAAAGCAAAAGTCGTGTTGATAACCAAAGAAATGTAGTTAACTACTGGTACACATACATTGTGTGAAATGAAAGATTATACTTACTTTATATTTACGTGCAAAGAGAAGTGTCAAAACAAAGAGCTGAGTCGCTTATTATTTTTTCACTTTTGCATGAGAAAATGTGTGTCTCACACAAATTAATGGAGTTGGAAGGTCTGGTATGCAGTAGTTGGTAGAGAGTTCGATCATGAGGAGGAGCCGTAGCCATGTAGCTCTTGGAAGCCGTAAAGACTAGAGCAGCATTAATCTAGTCCAGGCACTATTTAAGATATAGTGCTACATTTACCTCGTATAATTATTGATTAGTTAGCAGGAGGCTCGAGAAGGGTTTGGAGTAATAGAAGTAGTTTTGGAATGTAAAAACGAATAGAACGGCACCTCTCTCTTATCCAGGTAGTGTTTAAACTATAGTGGTATATGTTGTGCTTACATGAAGAAGAGAGCATTAGCATGAAATTGATAAGGATGAGAAACAGCAGAAGTAGTTTTGGGAAATAATAAAGTCTATGGCAGCACTTATCACTTTCTCAGGTTTGGTTATAGTGTTGGTCATATATTGTAGGCTTACATGAAGTATAAGTCAGTGAGAGGGAAGCTCGATAAGGTTGAGGGCAATAGAAGTAATTCCAGGAAACCGTACAGACTAAAGAAGCACCTGCCTCTTGTCCTGAGCAGTCAAGCACTGTTTTAGCTATGGTACTTTATAATAGGCTTACATGAAGTATAGGGCAGAAGCCGAAAGCTCGATAAGAGACAACCGCAATGTGTTCAATTGTTTTTAAAAAAAAGTGCAAAAACCCACCTCGGTCCATGCATCCAGTATTACTT
>JAODVQ020177193.1:0-14625 GCA_025400075.2 Phenganax stokvisi
AAAGCATGTACTCCAGTAATAAGCTGCTTATTACTGGAGTACATGCTTTGACAACTGCACGAACTTTATAAGCTTTCACTTTCTCGAGCCACTGTACCCTGGCACTGTTTTGATGTGATCTCCATGGTTATTTGACCAATCACTTTTCATAATTTACATGTGATGAAAATAATCTCAGGTTGATATGTAGAAACTTATATGTAGAAACTTAAATCTATATGTGTAGGTTCTTATACAACCTTATTGGTGTTTTTTTCTGAAGTGATTCAAAAATTCGCCCAAAAGAATTAGTCACAAATTAATCTATACATATTTTTACTTGAATTTTTTAGTTTAATATAAGTTCGAGAGGTTTCACTTTTGAATGACAATGTCTTAACAACGCAAAGACTACAAATACTTGTATGCATAGTTATTAAGTAATGGCTATTGTATAGTATGGCTTGATTTCTACTGACGCATCGCAAAACTAAATTAAAGTTTGATGAAGCCAAGAAGAAGAATATTCATCACCAAAGCCGAAAAAGGGGTTATAATATTAGTAAATTTGCAAAGATTCGTCGTGTAACGTAAAATGCGACAAGTATAGCAATGCAACGTTAGCGAAATTTGTGTATTCGAAATTGATGCTCTTCTCAAAAAAGGTATCTATTTCGGCCTTGTACTATAAAAATATACAAAATTTACGAACCATGTGCACAGCTATATTTTTTACGGCCATTTTAAATATTTTTGTTTAGATCATTTGTGTTTTGTTTACTATGCAATGAGTCTATCGGTTTGAAAAAGATTCATTTGGGGAGAGTTCAATTATCAAATATTGTTCGAGTACAATATACAAGACATGACATACAGACGTTTTCCCACCCTCATATTTGACCGTGTACACTTGAAATGTTGCACTCCTCAACAATCAGCCGACAAACTTTATTGACCGCGCAATGCAAATGTTAATGCCGGTTTACACTATCAAAGTTTCTGCATGTGATCAAAGTGGGAATTTTTCACAGGGAAATTCTAGCTTCAGAAACTTTGACAGGGTAAACGGGGCCTTACATTGCAACGTTGCAACTAGTCCACGCTTCCGTGGACGACCGAGGCGCGCACAAGATGACTGTACTGTAAAGCATACTCTAGCATGCATAGTACCGTTTAGGCTTTTATTTGGCCACCCTCGATGGTTTCTATAGAAGTACTCCCTTATTAAGCATGTTAACCCTTAAAGTACAAGAGTTATCTTAATGATAAATAGTAGGTCATACCCACTATAATATGAAAACATCGTATTAACAGGGTTGGTAAAATTACATGTAACTGTGGAAAAAAAGAGCTATTAAAATTATAAGTATATGTTTATTAATTTACTTAGATGATTTGAAATCGCAAGGATCTGGACGATTTGATTTGATCTTGGAAAGTTTGGAACTAGTGCGTGGCTCGGAACATTATGGAAAATAGTTTCTTCTTGGAAAATATTATCAGGGACACACACATACTGATACGATGGGGGGAGGGTGTTCAGTCTTGTTGTAGACAAGACTGAACATGCATGGCCTTGCCCTGTCATCATAGCATGGCCTTGCCCTGTCATTGCCCTGTTTGTCTAGAACGAGATCAGCAGATTTGTGAAACTTTGCGGTCAAGAGCTAGGTTGTACTTTTTTTATGTCGAAATAACTCATTCAAATTCATTTCATATTTTGTCTTGGTTCTGTTGTTTACTTTAGCCGTATCGTAGTACACCGTAGCGTTTTTCTTCGTTTCAAAGTCATTAACATTGCCATGGCGTTAACGAAGCAAAAAAAAATACGGAACATTTCGCAATACCGTTAAAGTGGAAAACGTACCTTAACGCATTCCCACCGTCGTATACCACGATACTACAGATATTATACTCGGCATAATATAGCTTTCATACAACTTTGTATAATATGTTTGCATCAAATTGTGGTTGATTGTAATACTTGTATATTGCTTAGCATGCTAATACACTTTGTGCGTCAATATTACTCTGTATATAGTAAACGGTAGCCATTGGGAAATAAGTCAACGTTTGCTAGTAGATTATATGACCTGATAAGACCTGGTTATATTGCTTGATACCAACCGCAATCAAATATTGTCTTCAGGCGCCAGTTTGCTTTGCAGCTTTATTTCATATTTACAATAAGCTTAAGATTATCGCGAACCTCTCTGAACATTTATTTGAAGTTCAATTGATTAAACCGTGAGATACGTAATTTGGAAAAAAGACGTTTAATGAAATACAGACAACCGTGATGATAGTAAAGGCAAACTGTGGAATTGTTTTCAAAGACATATCTGTTCCTCCAGTTCTGTTTCTTTATTTTGTTTAAAGTTTATTCTGTAATAAAAAGCTGTGAGCTTGCTGTTACAAGCACTGACATGTTTGAGCTCATAACCAGTCAATAGCTGACCATATATCACTACTGCGTTTAGTTACTTTACTACATATATATAGTCATTATTCGTCATCAATTACAAACATTGCACCGCTGTATAAAGTAGTTATACGAAACTCGTCGAGTTCTTATTTCGATGGGGCAACCTCTCTAAAATGGACATTTTTCCAATGGAGACATCTATTCTCTCTAATGTGTCTAATGGGGATACCTCTCTAATTCTGACTCCTTCCTAGTTTATGTTCCTCTCTAATATGGACGCCTGCGCTAGTGGAAACACTTTTACCATAAGGGCACTTCTCTAATGCAGATCCTCTTTAACGGGGACACCTTTTTGTTGTGAACGCATTTTTTATTTTCACTCCTATTTAATAAGAACACCTTTCAGCAAAGTGAAAACTGCGTTAGGTTGCGGTAAACTTGAGAATGCCGCTTGGTTTTTGCTTCTACTCAGCACTATCTCGTGACACCTTTGATCTTAAACCTGCCATTTTGGTCTCGTATTAAATAATTTGATGCTTCTAATTTAAATCTTAAGATGATAAGAAAAACAACCTAGACTTAATATCATCAGCTTCGAAATAAACTCCAAATTTCTTTTTCAATTGAAGCCTTAAGTGTTTCTATTCATATTTCCATTTCTTCATGTGAATGTCATCCCATACATGCACTTTCCGTGAATAAACATACTGTCTCCTTATTGTGTATTTATGTTGGGCATGCAGTTTGTTAGTTTAATATTTAGTCGAAGCAAATTGCATGTGTGTGTGGTTAGTTTGCTACTGCAGATCGGACGCAAGGAATTGTTTACTTTGTCAACATTTACATTTGACTGCGAATTCAATTTTTAATAACATTTTAAATGTTTCACAAGATTTCGTCTTGCCTCGGTTTTTGTTATCTACTCCTAGCCTTAAAAGCGTGTTTCTTATCCTAGAAAATGCGGATCATAGGCCTTCTATGCACAATAAAAGCGTTTGCCGACCGTTTGCTGATTAAATATGGCCATTTATAATGTAAACGCGCAAAGGAAAAATGTGTGTTTATCTGGCCTTATGAGAAAGTTCAATATTTTCAGTCTTGTTTAGAATTTTCATTTTGTGTTATTAATCTATGTTAGATCATTGTAAACAGGCTAGAGTTGTCTTTTGCAAACACTTTATTTCGCGATGCGTAGACTTTCGGTTTTGGAGTCTTCAAATCGCATTTCTGTTGTTTGATCAGTTTATTAAATTATTCAATAGTGCTATTACCGTCCCACAACCTACATGATGCTATCGTGTTAAAATGTTATTTATTATGCGGTCGTTTTTGCTTGCTTTCATCTCTCGGTTGAACTACTGCTAGCCTATAGTTGCGTCCATATACGTGCACTTAGCACTATTGGACGACAGCATGCAGATGCCGGTGGGCAACTTGCAATTATAAAATGACGTTAACTCGTTTCATTGTACGTGTAACAGTCCTGTATGTGGTGAAAAACACATAAACAAGCGAAAACGAGTTGGATTTGCTTGGTTTCTTAAGAATAGAAGCGCTTGTATATGACCAGCATTTGCTGCCATGGGAGCCTGAGAATTCAAACTTTTAATTAAAGCGACGGTAATTCACATCCAATAATTTATACTCATAGCTATTAGAGCAAGCAAACCAACTTTATTCTCCCGTGTATTTTTGTGTTTTTCATCACGTACGAAACTGCTGCACTTGAACAAGAAAAAACAACATCTTGAGTTGAGATTAGTTTTCTTATTTTGTAATTGCGTGCTGAACACCATCTGCTGTACTGCCGGGACACTGGGGAAATCCTCCAATATTATAGCCTGTTTGCAATCGATAGACATTGGCCTTGCTTTTTGTGCTCGTTTCAATAGATATTTGCCTGCTAAAAGAATTAGGAAACTTTTAAAGAAACATGATTATGACGTCTGTCAGCAACAGCGGGGGCTGAGGTACAACCATGTGTGCGCGAATGTTTAGTTTACTTTAGCGCTATTTTTACACACAAATATTGCGCGAAAGCATTCGCCGTCATCACATCTACAAATATCTTTAAACATTCAATTTAGATGTATGGATATTATATTCTTGTATATTATAGACACAAGAACTCATTTTAGCGCCGAAAATGACCCAAAAATTGTAACAATTTCCGCACGTATAATTGAAATATATACTAAATTTGCAAACTTCGCAAGGCTATCTTTCCCTTACAACCTTTTGCGACCAAACTTTGATATTTTACAACATGTAATATGTTCTTTCGAGCTGCGTAGATGAATTTAGTTCTCTTTGCCTAGATCAAAACTTAGTCTATAATGAGATTGTGCTTTGCAATGCCCGAAAACGAGTTTTAATAGGATCTAGAATCTCGTTGCTGACTCTTCCCCCCCCCCGCTCCCTTCCCGCAGCTGCAAATGTGTTGCCATTTGCATGGCATTGTTCTTGTCTTGGTGCACAAACGGACTGTATTACAATGGGATTAAAAAGGAGAAGAATAGTATTATACTGGCACTTATAGTAGGAAGTTATGTTCAGAAACAACCCTTAACCCTGAGTCGAATTTATATCATACGACAAGACTTATATGGTTAATATCGGCCATCAGCATTTGCTATATGTCGTTAACTTCCATTTTTTGTGGCTGTGTAGCTTAGATACTAATTGCATTATAAAATATATCAGTGTAGTTCCAACTTTATTTAAGAAAAAAGTCTTTATTTGCAATGTTTTGAAATAAATGGACTTACAAAAAATGCACAAACTAAACAGCCGATTAGAATGTAACCCAGTGTTAACGCTAACCAGCTTTGAACAACCGGTGTTGGTGCACAAACGGGCTGTATTGCAGTGAGATTAAAAATGAGAAGAATAGGATTATACTGGGACTTGTTGTAGGAAGTTATGTGCAACTCCAATTTATATCACACAGCAAGACTTATATTGTTGATGTGGACTAACAAAAATGCACAAACTAAACAGCTGGTTAAATTTTAACCCAGCGTTAACGCTAATCAGCTTTGAACAACTGGTGCTTGATGTTTATTGTCCGAGTGTAACTCCTCGCGTGGGGCTGACTGAATCATGTGTGTAGCTAATGTGTTTGAGCTGTGTTGAGTGAGCAAAGTTTACATAAAGAGTGAAGTTAAGTTGTCCCAGTTGCGGTTAAAGTTAGCAAACAACACACACTGGCTGTTTATAGTTTAAGTAATTAACTCCAGTTTCAAACATGCAGACATTGTAAGGACACCTATGGTGTGGCTGGATTTCGCCTTGTTAATGACAGATTCGTGATCTTTCATTTTGGATAATTCCACTTCACGGAAGCCCGAAAAACGATTAACTTAAATGGCAAATTTTACGGTTAAGCTCCAGTCGCTCGCTGCGGAAACGGCTTAAGCAAACTTCGAGTGCAGTTTAAATTATGTTTTTTGTGACTGTGTGTGTGCGCCGGTGTTATGGTTATCACAATTTGCTTATGATAACATTCACAACACAAAGCTTTTTGCGAAATAAGGAAATTAAAGCGCACAAAAGAACGATGACAAATAAAGACAATAGATTTTAATAAGAGCAGACTCGGTTAAGCCAGGCCACGACAGCTTGATATTAACTTTTCCTTTTAATAATGTTTGTCAAAACTTGTAAATGTACATAAATCAAAATGGGCAGAATAGCCGGCTTATATGCAGAGTATAACGCTTGTAATTTTCCTATTCATCTGCGCATGATCACTAGAATATATATTATTGTATATATAGCTAGTGGCAAATCTAGACTAGCTATGGTTTATTGCTCCGCATTTTCCAACTTTTGCATTTTTCAATTCGCTGGCTATATAATTCTTCTGGTAATGGCAACAATATATATGTCTATCTAAAATCGAAACTTTAATCGGTATTATAATTTCTCCGGTGTTTTTTGCAAAAATTCTAGGACACAGCGCTTGTTATATTCTGTATGCTAGCTATGTGTATTCCAAACGTACAAAGTAAAATTATATGTTTAGAGTTGTACAAACGATGTCAATGCCAGTACCTCAAAAAACCCTTTGTTTATAGCATTGTAGCGAACGAGAATGAGTATACGTATAATATAACATTGACACTTATATACATTGTGTAGACTGTGAACTCTTTTCACGAGTTTTGTAAATTTGTTTAAACTATTGTTTCGTAAAGATCTCTGTATAGCTTGAGCAAATGTTACAGCACTAGAGTTGAGGTATTATTTAAGCAGAAGTGTAAACTACATATTGATATATGTACGCAGTATTATGTACGAGTTTGTCTTAACGATTTGCTGGCCTGTCCCGGGGTATATAGCTATAATTGAACAAATGTTATGATATGCATGTGCGTTGTACAGCTTGTATAGCAGTAATCTATACTTGGTTTCGCTTCGGTAATGGTAAATAGTATGTACTTGTACGTTAACTGGCTTTCGAAATTTGTATAAACGATTCTCAATTTTGTGGCTCGATTCAACCTCTGTAGCTTAAACAAATGTTGGAACAGTGTGTATGTGTGTCTTGTGGTGGTAATGTATACGTGGGTAGTGATATATGTACCTATACAGCTTGCTGTATTGTAAACTCTGTATTGCAAAATTTATCTCTATACTGTGTACTATAATATAATTATAGACCGTCAATGTAGCAGTTATGCATGCATATGCAAGTACATATTGATACACTTTCATGTGTAGTTGGCGATAGTGTGTGCTCTAAATGCCCCATATCTAGATACTGAGCGTGATTTCATGAGCTTTTGTCTCTGTAGCGCTTGCTTGTAATTGTTCTACCTAATTGTCGTTTTGTGTACGCGCGGCAGGTGTCCTCGTTCTCAAGAAAACGAGCTTTAATTGTGTCTTGTGTCTTCGTATGATTCCTTTTGCTGGTTGAATAGAAAACACGTTTAGAGTACAAGTACACAGCACCAATTGCAATCGTTGGCAATAATTGTAAAATTATTCAGCTGCAGCAGCGTGCATGAATAAGTTATGAGGACGTGATTGGCACCTCACAAACTTGTTAATTAATTGGTTGGACCCCGGAAATGAAAATTGTGTCATTTCACCACTCCTTGCTTCAAACCCACGCACAAATTAGGGAATCGAAATATTCTGCACCGAAGCAACTCGCTTGCTGCTACTTGGTTCTTATCGCGTCTTACACTTGTGCACGTGCTCCTAATTTCCTATGCGTCTGCCTGGCACACTAGAGAAGAGCACCATTTGGCATTAAAATAGTAATACCCGTGATAGCAAGGGACAATATTTACCGCGGGCGAATACATTTAAGTTGATCGCAAAACATTTACAGCTTTTTCGTAAACAAATTGATTGATACAACTTGCGCTTTTTGCGTTTGCATTTTTATGACGCGCGCGCGGCCCCGAAACGGTTCATTCCTGAAAGCCCTCTGAAATTCCGCTCATTGACTTCGGTATGAATATCCAATTAAAAAGTTTCCTTTTCTATTAATGTTGCAGTACGTCCTCTGCAAGTAGTCAGCGCACGTGGACTCGTTTAGAAAACTTTAAGCATGCTTCAGATTTAATGCAGTTATTTTAACGCAACATTTGTACTGCGTAAAGAATTCATTTCGTTACTTCACTTCATGTGACAAGCAGGCAGTTTTATTTGTTATGTAAATTTGAGTCCTTGGCGACAATAGCCAGTGCCAAGAGACATCAACGTGACCTAAATATGCAGCAAATTGAAGCTAAGGTGGCGGCTCGTGCTTTTCATTTATAAGCAACTTTTTTTACTTTCATCGAGATCTTTGGATATATCAGCATGAATAACTCCTATTATTCTATTTCCAAAAATTGAAACTTGTTTTGTTTTACATTTCCTTTTTGTATTGGTTTAGTTACATTTAG
Organism: Phenganax stokvisi; assembly: GCA_025400075.2. NCBI lineage: Eukaryota > Metazoa > Cnidaria > Anthozoa > Malacalcyonacea > Clavulariidae > Phenganax > Phenganax stokvisi. Next base: position 8,308 of record JAODVQ020177193.1, read on the forward strand.
TCAAAACTTCAAATCGCTAGCCACATTGGTTAAAATAGATGTTAAAGTGATTAATTCGAGGTACTTTTGCTGAGGTGCGTCGCACGCATCGAGCTGCAAGCTAGTTCACGAGGTCATCTTAGCGACAGCTTAAATATCCATCGGCGATGGCGTTTAAAGGCGTGCGATAACAATTTATTTTTGTGCACACAGCTCGACTTATTATTCCGAGTGTCGATGTGTGATACTGTAGCGTGACGAAACTCATGCGAAATAATTTGCGCTTTTTGGGGAAAAGCTCATGATAGACGTGTGCTAATGCACCCTTGCTCGATATTTTAATAAAATGCCTCTCGGCGGGTGGAACTGTGTGTCAATAAACGGAGCGCTTTGTGTAGGAACAATAAAGGGGGTGTGGCTTATAATCGGGACGTTAGTGGTGTTTACGTTCAGGGCACTAAAACTAAAATTATTGCTCGATTGTGTGCGTACTCTGAGTTGACCGTCGTAGAGGTTGCAACGCGCGCGCGTGTGTGAAATTATAATTTGCTGCAACAAGATGATGGAACAAGTACTTGGGCAGGATTTTGTGACGGATCCACTGGACCCGAAGACACGGCAAGTAAAAGACAAGGAGAAATCGTTGTCTTCGAGGCGAAACTTCACTCACGCTAAGCCTCCATACTCGTACATTAGCCTAATAACAATGGCGATACAGCAGAGCCCGAACAAGATGCTAACGCTGAGCGAAATTTATCAATTTATTATGGACTTGTTCCCGTACTACAGATCCAATCAACAGCGTTGGCAGAACTCCATTCGACATAGTTTAAGTTTCAACGATTGTTTCGTGAAGGTTCCTCGCTCGCCTGATAGACCCGGCAAAGGCAGTTATTGGACTCTTCACCCGGACTGCGGCAACATGTTTGAAAACGGTTGTTATCTACGTCGGCAGAAACGTTTCAAGGCGGATAAAAAACCAAACCTGAGTCATCTAGTTAAGCCAGGCACTTATATGCCTTCACTCGGCGCACAAAAAGTTCAAGGCGGAAAGAGTTTTGCAACGCCATCTTTCCTTGCGCCTACTCATTACGCTGGCTTCAGACCTGGTTTCAATCATCCGTTTGCTATTAAGAATATCATAGCTGATCATGAAATGGAGTTTCGAGGCTACGATGGTATGCATTTCAATCCATATCATGCTGCTGCAGGTACGTTGTCCACACCGCCTCCCGTTCCAGCTATGTCACCTATGTCTTCCTTTGGCCTTCCAAAGACGCCTCTCGAACCACCGTCGCTGATGACAAGCGAAGCGAATCTCAGTCCTTATTATCCGTCTTGTGGCTATATCAACACGTCGTCAAGTTGTTCCTTGTCTGGTTATTCGTAAATATTTTAACCAGATAACTTTTAAATACGCGACCGTAAATTTTCACCACTTATTCGAGGCCACCTTGAGATGAATATGATTTAAAGCGGCTTTGTGAGGAAGCGAAGTATCTATATCCTGTGATAACTTGTGGTGAACTTATGCGAACGCTTTATACTTCTACTTGTAAAATAATCCACGGCTGCTCTCCCGGTCGAAGTATTTTGTATAGTGTTATAGAGGTTGAATTAAGGGCGAATTTTGATTCGAGAGAGAAAGTAAAGCGCTAAGCCGGTTGGTTCGCCTTGAAGGCTGTCTGAATAACCGGCTTTGTGTACAGTGCATGTGTGTGTATTTATTTTCCTTGATATGTTGTATTTATAGATTACGCCAATACTTACGTGAATGTTATACAATCTTTAAGAACATTATTGACACGAATGGAATAAATGTTGTTTGAAATAGACTTGACTTGTTTTCCCACTTCGCCGTGACAACATCGCGCGCGCGCTTGCTCTATAGTTAGGATTTCATCATCCTGTTTAACGGTGGCGCTTCCCAGAACTATTTAGCTTCGCTAGCTCCCGCCGCGAGTGTGCATTACAAAAACTACTAATATGCTTTAGCGCGAAACGTTGTAATGAACGGACCAAACCTTGCTCTAATTGTTACGATCAATACGAGTTTTCATTTCCGATGATATAAAATTTAACGGAACGCTTGGCTTGAACAACAATTACAATATTTTCCTGAGCTATGCAGCAGTTCGTCCGGACTTGAATTTGAAAATAGTTCCCTGTGACAACACCGGAATTTGCTGCTCAAAAACAACTCATAATGCTCGCGTTTTTTTCCCTGCCTTCGAACCTATTGTACATGTTTGCATGAGTTTTTTCTGTGTTGTTTGCAAAGTCTTTGAGTAATGGCTGGGGTAAATACTGCATCAAACAAATCGTTTAATGTTCTTTCGGGCGGTCGGGTTCTGTCAATAGCGGTAAGCTTGGCTTTTTAGGCGATTCGTTAACGCGTTGAGAACACATTAAATAAAACGCGCTGCAATCGTTTTGCCATATGTTTAGAAAAACGTGCTTGGTGCAATAGCGCTCGTCAAACAAGACAGCGAAGGAGTTAAATTTCGGTAAACATCCGCGCGCTAGCCACTTGAGTTGACTCGCATTTCTCTTCGAGTTGCTTGCGAAGGTGATATTGTACGTTTTTCGAATGCTTTTTGGTCCCCTTTGTACATTGGCGCAAGTTTGTACATCTTTTTGGGCGTCTCTTATCGCGTCGGGCACGTCACACTACTACACAAAGACAGATGGACGAATAGCTCAATTTTGAACTTGGTATCTATAATTCAGTTTTAGTGTCTATTTTTCTACTTGTATATACAAGAGTAGAGGTTATAGAATTACTATTTTTTTGCGTAAAGTTCTATATATTTCTTGATGTAAGGCTCTTACGATAAACACTCTTGCATGGCGACGTATTGTGAAATTCTGTTTTGGGTCACTAGTGTATGCATGTCTTCCTGTTTCAACAAGCAGACTTTGGAATTTGAAATTGCCGAAGAAGGCTTAGAAAACACCTCAGTTTTTGTTATAGACATTTTGTTAATGTACTTTAGTTGTGTAATCTTATGTAGTAAATACCCTGCATTGCGTGTCGATGTGGAAGGGAAACACAAACTTTCGCAAATTACACAATGCACCACGAAGGCGTTTAGAATAGCGTGACGAAAAATAGTTTAGGGTCGGCCTCTCTCCTTTCGAACGAACTTCAAACAAAGTTAACTATCGGGCAGACCCAGCAATTAGCAGTGTTTTAGGCAATTTATAAACCGTTAGTCGTTATAACAATTCAAATCGTTTTTATCCAATTTGAGGACGCGCGGCTGTTGCTCGGCGGCCATTTTGTCCTTTGTCATCAAGCCCGAAGTCGTTAATCCTTTGCGCAGGAAGTTTACCTTTTCCTTCAAAACAAGAAACGGATCCACGCTATCCCTTTGTAGATTTTCTCAATAACAATTCTTAGGAACTATAGCTTTTTTGGATGAATACTGTTCTTTTACACCAGTGTTTTCCTTGCAACGCGATTGTATATGCTAAATTGTTAAAGTGATATTTGTATAAGCCTTCTTGAATAGTTTGCATGGCTAAACACTCTTTTTTGCTTTGAAATTTGAGAAGCGACTCAATTGCAATGTTTTTTCATGTTAGCTATACAAAACAAGAAGATCCCAATACTACGAAATGTGAAGTTTTTCGGTTTAACTAAAGACTTGGTTGGGGAAGGCGTCAAGGATTTTTGTAAGCTAAAAGACCATTCATTTTATTTTCAATGTTTTTGTTAACCTGAGGTGATATTTTTTGCAAGGTCTCATTAGATCCTGTTATGTTTTGCCTACATATAGATAGCCAGACACTTACTGACATGTGTTGTTTTTGGTCAACCATGTGTTAGTCAAGATTTTTTTAACTGCATTATGGCAAGATACTGACAAGACAAGATCTTTATACAATATCTTAGCTGTGCTCTTTTGTGTAATATATTTGGTAGATCAGTACTGTTAGGTGATTTTTGTACCATAATAAATCTGTTTGTTTAGCTATAAAAGCGTTTCTAAAATTCACACGATTTATGAGGCATGCAAAATTGGATGTTTTTAAGGTGTAGTATTACAACAACATGATGTGGCATCATGAAGCATCAGTTTGAAAATATTTTTATACAATGTTTGCGCGTTAAACTTCATAAGTACACCGATAATTAGAAACGATAAAGTATTCCAGTTTAACTTGGTATATTTTTGCATGTACAAGTTTTTGACTGATGCTATTTGTTAGCTCTTTGGAAAGAAGAATTATAAAGTGATACGGCCTATACACCACGAATGATTAATTAATTTGGAAAAGCAATTTCGACTATTCTCTTTCTATAGCACCCATAAGTTTAGAGTAATCATGCAAAAATTATAATAACCAAAACATTTTCATTTTTAGTTAAAACTTTTGAAGAATTTCTGTCGTTTTTGTTGCGGTTTCCTTTTAAAATTTCGGGGCGATGTTAGTGGGCTAACGATTGTAAAAAATATTTGAACCTTCTTTTCTTTCAAACAACCTATTTTTTTCATAAATTTTATAACATGGTATATCTGTGTATAAATCGTAAAATTACATGTGTTTTATATTGGATTTACTTGCTAGTTTTTAGGAATTAATATTCTGAGGCACTAGCAGACAATTGGCACAACTATACATAAGTAATTTTAAAAAATATACATAATGCCAAAGTTCGGGGAAGCTTTGTATTAGCATCAACACAACTTGCATAAGTGTATAATAGCTTCTAATTGTTATAGGGCTACGTTAGTAAGGTGTTTTGCAAATGCAGTTCAGAAGTTAAAGCTGTAAGCGTATTGTATGATGGCATGTTTTACTTCATTCAAGAATTTGAAAGGTCTACATGACTAATTGATTTAGGTTGCAGTTAATCACTTCGTGTTTTTGTTTTGCGATTTCGAATTCCGGGTTTCCTGAATGAATATACTACCATGCGTACACTTTAAGTTGTCTTTATAATTGGCGACAAAGACTAATCGTCTTCTGTTCAGGTTTACCTTGCACTATCTCATTCCCTGCGATTATGTACAAGGACGATATTTAATGAATTCTAAGTCTGTACTCCGTCGGGTTGCCGAATATTGCTCAGTACACGTTAAGACTATTGTAACAGACCACCCAGTATGATAGAATGTAGCGTTTTAATTTTACTAGTTTACAAACTAATGCAAAGTATAGTCTCATGAATAGTGACCTTCTTTCGAAGTCTGAGTTTTATTAAAAGATTTTTTGCAGCGGCGTATATTAATGTCAGCAAGCAAAACTAGACGAAACTCTTTAGCTTCTTTTTAGTTTAACGTTGTTGTGTTTACCCCGCTAGAGTCGTGTGTAAACATCATGAGATATACAGATAATCTAAAATAACATTTTGTGAAACGTTGTTATACTCCTGATTGCTATGCGTGAGGTTAGAATAACGATTTTCTGAATGTGCTCCTTTTAGATATACTAGCACATGCATCGCGTGTTTTTTGGCGCAACTATCGCTCCTAAACAGGCGCTACCCGCATGTGGACAAGTTTTCTACATAGCCAGCCAAGCGTTTCTAAAATGTTTCCTCACATTTCTGTGCGTCTAAATATACTGCGGTAATCTTGTTCGATCTCGATAGTTTGCGCAGTTAAGGGGAACTTGTCGCCCTTTGGCAAGTAGCAGATTACTTGTCATCGGCTTTAAGCGTTGCTTGATGGCCAACAGATGCTAATAGCACGCTTCCATGGGCGTGAACCATCTGTCTCATTTGAATGAGATGCTTACTTGTAACACGGTATTTAGAGAACTCTAGCTATTCTACTTAGTCTTCATTAGAAGTTCTATTTTCAAGCTATATTGGTTGCCTGCATCATAATTTTGCTATTCTATGCTATCTATAACTGAGCAACAACAAATGTAAAAATAGAGACGGCTTCTTTTTATCCCACATTGTTAAGAGAATTGCAGTAGACGCTATTTTGTTTCAATACTGCTACAAAACGCTTTTTATTTCTAAGATGACTCTGTATCAATTAATTTACATACCTTACAAGCATAGGAGACAATGCAAAAATGTAATTTTGAGCAAAATACTTTTATTCAAAGGCCGCTACAATAAAAACTCTTCACGAAGACCGAAAATGTATTTTGCGTACCACTAATGAAGTTGGGGATGAATACCATTATTTAATGTGTTGTACGAATGATAATTTCAAACTACTCAGAAGAGTTATACGAAGTAAATACAACCTTCCACTTGTTTAGCACCAGGGAAATATTTCAATGTGTACTAAACATTCACGATAAATCTATTAGAGTAGTATTTATTCATGAAAACACCATTACAGGAGTATATGAAAATCTAAGAACTAACAT
>JAODVQ020177300.1:0-14624 GCA_025400075.2 Phenganax stokvisi
TTTTATTTAATAATTTTTTAGTTTTCTGTTTTTTTTTTTCATAATTTTTTTTGTATAAATGGTCACAACTTTATTTTGAGTTTGTTTTTAAAAAAATTTCGTTGATTTTTGATCTTCGAATTTGAGTCGGAAAGTACAATTTGAGAACAAAATAAAACGGAAAATCATAGATTTTTGATCTTCATTTATGAGTCGGAAAGTACCATTTTAGAACAAAATAAAACGGAAAAAATAAAATGTGGACGGATTATAGAGATAAATGAAAATGTGCTAGAACCCGCCTTTTTACAACTACTGACATCCTTTTAAGAGCTTTGTACAGTTGTTGCACCTTAACATCTTGGGTGAAATACTGGATTTCCTCTCTCGTGTAGCTAGAAAAGGATGTGACGTTGTGATTTGTATACATTCTTAAAGCTCTCACCCGCAACCCGTTCTTACATGTAAGGAACGCGTTCTTGAAAGCGTTTCAGCTGGAATGTGTTTGGAACAAGTTTGGAACGCGAAGAGGAACGCGTTTCGGACGCGTTCCGAACGCTTCTTTGTTGGGTTAGTTCTGAGCAGTACTGTTGATAGAGTCAGGATCTCTTTCAAAAGCAACGAGATACAACAGAGGTATTTCATTTCATTTGTTTGAATAAAACCGTTTTTTATATTGGTCAGAATCAAGAAAGCGTGGTCACCATGCACGTAAGCCTGCTATCATATCAAAATATTATACACCAAAATGTTGTTATAGAGTGTAGCATTACCTTGCAACTTGATTTCGTCGCGGTTGATAACGATATTTGAAGAATAGCAAAATCGCAACAAGTAAACTAGATATGACCATCCAAGCACAGAAAAAAATAAGTTGTTTGTCCATCAAGAACATCCCTGCCTGGTAACTTTTAATGTTTTAATAGTATACTAGATGATCACATACAAGGTTGTGTGCGCTCCAAGCCGTACTGAGCTTTAGAATTTCAATCTGATCATTCACAATATTGAATAATTATCACCTTTTGGACATTATGAATCATTTGTACATCGTTAAGATTTCGTCTTGGTCAGAAGTTTTATCAAAGCAGTTTATTACTAAAGTGCTCAGTTTCCGAGAAAATGTGGGGTTAGAATGCCAATCTATATTTAGTACATTTTTGCACTTTTTGGAGAACAACTAGTTATTGCATTTAACTCGAAAAATCAAAACTTATAACGCCAAAATATTCCGACTGAAAGTGATTTGAGACTGATGGAACGAAAAGACAGCGCTGTGGATTTTACATTGTGACTATTGGACTGATAGTACTGCATGTAATTGTGAAAACGTGTGATAATTTAGAACTTCTGTTTATTTTATAATGTTTATATTATTAGTTTTACAATATTTACTCTATATTTCATATTGTTTTGATCTTTCTTAGATATGGGGTTCTATATAATATTCATTTTCATATCACTACTATCGTTGTTATTCCTTACTCAAGTAAAGCTAAATTGCATCTGCGTAAATGTGAGCGTTTCGTAGAGATTTTTTCTTTCGAATTTTGGAGCAAATATATCTATCTACTTTATTAAGAGAGCTCTACAATGAATATTCAGAGAGCGGATCTTATGCGAAGAGTTTGAAAGAGATTGTATTCGTTGTTTCCTACTTTTCATATGTTTCTGAATTGATATTGATCAACACGTTGTTCCCAGGCTTTAAGGTGGCACTGTGCTGTACAATAACGTAGTTTGTGACTTTCGAGTACGACGTGACATAACTGGTGGATTCAGTGAAGACGTCATAACCATGAGGATAATTAAGTTTTTGATTTAGATAAATCACGGATGTATTGCTTGGGCATGTCTCGGAAATTTGATAAAGTATGCGGAAATGATATGTGTGATGATCGAATGTCAAAGCCAGAGTATGACCTGCAACTGCCTGCGGATATTTTCGACTTGTGTATTCGAGGTGTAGGGCTTTCCTTGCTGGGCCTTTTTGAACCATAGTACTCCCAGCCAAGCCATAATTGAAACGTCAAATCAGCATCTCATTACTTTAAACATTTCTTCAGCACACGATTCCGTGTATGTCGCGAACTCCGTTAGCATTCCACCGCATTTCAATTTTGGTAAGTCACGCATACGAACGTCAAAGTCGAAGTTGGCATCAAAGTCAGGGTGGACTGTAGTAGTGATAACTTATTACACTTCTGTTTTGGTAAGCATCACCTCCCCGTACGTGATCAAATCCGCCGAAGTCATCCCACGTGAAGTGTTCAAGAAAGATGCAGTGTTGGTCATCAGTCTCTCTGCTGGCTGTCGCAACGGCATCGTAAGCTGGTGCTAAGTTTTGCTTCTCTGCGATGGTTGGGATCAGTAGCTTTGGATTTTCGTAAATATTGCCAGCCCGTGGCTCGTTTATCAACTCATAGCCCATCACATTCGTGTGATTTTTAAATGTTTGTGCAGTTTTGGATCAAAATTTAGCCCTTTCATCTCTGAAGCCATTGACGTTTGTATGCAGGTTTTCAAATGGCTTTCCTGCCGCTTCTGTGAAGTAGTACGTTGACCAAAAAAAAACGACTACAATCTGCTGTAATTGGTAAATTTGTCTCAGGATATAGTTTGTACGGCTCGTGCAGAGGAAATGGAAAATTCTTAGCCACATTTTGGTCAATAGTCCAGTCGGGAAAACCTTCAACACAAAAACGATTGGACAAAACATCTTGGTTCATATCTAGTATAAGATGTAGATACCATAGTCAGCAGCTTTTGTAACCAAGTCGGCCATTATTTTCAAATATGTTTCATTGAACTGTCCTTGGGTTGGAACTAGTCTAGGCCACATCATACCAAGACGAACACCATTCAAACCAAGTGATTGCATAAATTTCATATCTTCTTCAGAAATTGTATCTTGTGCAAATCCTTCAGTTTTTGGATGCCAAGGCAATTCTTTGATGATAATATTCGTGCCATGGATCAGGACTTCTCGATCTAGAGTACCAGGTTCTCAGGATTAACGGATATGTGAAGTAAACTCGTTTGAAGTTTGAGCGCAAAACACACAATCAGCAATGTTTTAAAGAACATTTGTATGTTTATTGCTACGTGGAGTGCTCGCAACAAAACCAAGTTGTGACGACCAATCGTGACTTATTACTATGTGATTACATGTTTACATTGCGCAATCTTTTTGACGAGGTCTGAAGACCTCCGTGAGGATTGCTCGTCGTTTTATATAATAGAGAATGTTCTATCAAATGGGATATGTTTGTTCAACGTGTTTATACAATAGAGTTAAACAGTGAAGACAAATTCTTTGGTTACGGTTGTTGGCAATAGCATGGTAGATGCCATTAATACATCGGCTGCACATGTCGTGACATACCCATTCGTATGATATTGCATAACAAGAATTTGTAGTTTCCCCACGTAAATATGATTGTTTGTGCTAAAAGTCGTGAGAGTTTCTCTCAAGCGACATTCCTTTTAATAATTTATCCCATGATTGATCATATTAAAAGAAACAATTGTATGGATTGCATTGCAATCCCTGCTGTTCCAGAATGCTTTGCTGGTTCCGAGACAAAAGACTTGAACACGTAAACATTAGCAATAGACATGTGATAGCATTGAAATCATCTGTCCTGCCTGTATTTTCCATGTTAATAGGCGTCAATCTAAATTTTTATCAAAGCATCCATTAAAATACAAATATTTTCATCATGCAAATAACAAGTTTGCTGTTACATAGGTTTTTTAGAGTCAAGTTTGGAATCACTCCACGTAACATCAGTTAAAAACATTGCCATGATGCTACCGTTTTTCAAACTTTTAAAGTTTGACTTTGTGTACAAAATTTATAATTATCATGCAAGACTGGTTGTTCTCTCGAAGTTCTCAATTTTATGCACGATCGTAGAGAGCCAACGTAGAAAAAGATGCATAGAGAATAACAGAAAAAATTGTTTCAAATTTTGTTTTGCTTTTCATATAATTTTTTGCATCATGTAATTGATGAGTATTAGTTTTCTAATTTGAGAAATAAGTAATATCCAATGTTAAATATTTTATGATTATTGTGTGGAATGTATCATTTTCAATTGATGTTCGGACAAATATTTTCAAACAAAAGTAAACGAAGGAGTTTGAAAGAGCTCTTGGAGTGAGATCCCACTTTCGGCATGCACGGAAGAATAATTGAGTAGTCTTCTTGTAGCGCTGATCCTTTTGGGGTCTAGGACCTAACCATCTCTGGAAGCCTCGCAAGGAAGCCTTAGCCATGCATTCAAGTTGGATACCATTGTATCCAAATTGTCTTGACTGGCGCACAGCTCTCTCAAAACTTTGAATTCTACCATTTGCTGCCATATTTACTCTTGAAAATTCTTAGGCTTGAAGTTTTTGTTTAATCCTGTTCTATCATTGCTGTTTTAAGCGCTAAACTCATCTGTAAATAGTTGAACTTGAAATCATCACCATGCGAAGCCGGTGTCGTGTTAACGGGAGCTCAGTCATGAAAGCGTGATTATGTACCGTTGACAAATCCCGTTATAGACTAAATTTTGAGCAACAAGAAGCAAATTCATCTACGCAGCTGGAAAGAGCATATTAGATGTAGTACAATTGCAAAGTTTTGTCTCGACATGCAGGTTGTAAAATGGGGGAAAGATGGCCCTACGAAGTTTGCAAATGTAGTATATTTTTCTATTACGTGCGGAAATTGTTACCAGTTTTGAACCGAAAATGTCTCAAGGATGTTAAATGCTAGAAGTTCTTGTATACCCTGTAATGGTGCTTTTGTAAAAAATATTAATTTTTATAATCGCGTGGTCTTAGTAATCACACGGCTATTTGAGCACTTACTTGGGCTAGGGGCCATTCAAAAAAACCTTACGAAATTAAAAGAAAACAGACTGGAACTTTGCATTTAAGCGCTATCAAAGCTGCAGAAACCAAATAATGCTAGGCGCAATATGCGCTGTTCATTTTAAATTAACCATGACATCGCCGCCGTTGCTAAGTCGCAACGACTACGAATCATAAACAACTGGAATAAATAGCAACAAGAGAGCATGGTGTTTCACATGTTGAGTTCCTGAAGAAATTTGTTAGGAAATTGAAACTGAAGCATCAAATATCTGTTGCGTTTTTCAATAGCAATCGATAATTTAGATCCACAGCTATTTGTTCTCATTATAAACAGCCTTGCAAGTATGACAGGAACGGAATGCAAGACTGACAATTAAACAATTCTATGTTTTTGAAAACAAACTAGTTATGCATTCTCTTTTCTCTACCACAATTTTCAAACATTGAAGGCAGAAATGTCATGATGGAATTATTATGATGAGCAACTCCAATAAAGAATGCTCCCTCATATTATTGACCACATCGTGCTGTGTTCACATGCTAGGGAGAAAAAATGATGAATCATTAGAAAAAATGCTTTTGATGTATGTTTCAACTTTGTCTTGTTCCCCAAGTGGTTGATAGGTGTAATCAGCGTAGGTATGATAGTTGTTGATTTTATTTGTTATACACTACGATGTTATTAACACACGAACAAAAAATGGTTCTTTCCAACAATTTTTATTCAAAATTCACAGTTTGCATGTACTAATTTTGTTTGAATTTTCTTGGTAATGTTTTTGACCTTGTGTTTATCAAACGCCCGCTAATTGTAGTTCCAAACAATAAGTTTCCGTTTTCTATGCTTGGCTCTTCTATGCTACTAAAATATGCGCCGCGTCATAATTTATTCTATGTTCTATGACTATTCTTGCATGCAGGGCCAAGTCACCGTTTTGAGGAACATCACCAATCGTAATGTTCTGATATTTTTGTCATTTTATATTAAACAATGTACATATCATACTTTAGAATGCGTCAGTTTATACCGAGTGTGATTTTATTCTTCGTTGTCTAATATTAGTGATGAAGCTTTTCACCTCCTAACAAAGAAAACTATGAGCTCTTTCATTCTTTCAACAGCTAGGCAATTTAGTATGTTTGAATGTTAAGTGCATGCAATAAATACGCCACTTTGGTAGACTTTAAAGACTAGGCTTTAGGCGTCTTGCATTTTTACTCTTCAGAGGACCTTACAATTAAAAACAACCCAACCGTCTCGATCGAGTGGCGTATCTCTTTGAAAAATCTCGTACACCTTTGCAAAAATCTTTTAAAAATCTCTAAAAAATCTTTAAAATCACGATAATCTTAAAATCTTTGAAGTTCTAAAATCACAGAAATCTTTCAAAAACCTTAAAAATCTCAAAAAATACAATAAATCTTGGAAAATCATGAAAAATCTCTCAAAATTTTTAAAAATCTTCGAAATCACTCAAGTTTTATAAAAATCTCAAAATCTGTAAAACAGTGTTGGGATTTTTTTGACAAAAATCTCGCATGCTAAATTTCGAGTGATAGCCCCTCGGTCTCGATTAATTTTCAGATATACTGGAACTGAAAGTAATTTAGAGGTCCACAGTAACAGTGCAAGTTTCCTCTTATCTTATAAACAGCTTGCAATTGATTTATGCGAGCTATTTTATGCTTGTTTTGATACGTGATTTTACTTTCTAAAAGAATTCGTGCGACAAAACGGTACTGCACTATGCTCGGCGATTGCCGCTATTACAAATTGCATCTTGCTATTTCAATTGTATACAGTTCTCATCTTATGCCAGTCAACAAATTTGCACACCAAATCGGTACGCCCTGTTCATGCATTTAAAAGATGTTGCTCATTACGTCAAATGCTGTGAACGACACTTGAATAGCATAAAATGTAACGAATCATTCCACCATCTTCCAACTTCTTAATTTTTCCTTCAGTTTTAGCACTTGTGGTGAAAGTTCGTTGTAATGCCTGGTGAAATTCTACATATTACCAAAATATTATTTTGCTTTAAGAATGTTGGTTTGCTTGCTAATCAAAGTTTTCTTAAACTTACATAATCAGTGCATGCTTGGAATGCAAGTAGATCCATACAGATAATAGTAATCTAGATGGTGACGAAGCAAACGAAATAGTTTGACTATTCTGGAAAACGAAGTAAAGTCTTGTGCAACAAAAGCTACTCCCACATAACGCACGGCTGGATATCACGACATCATTATAACATATTTTCGTATTGTAAGGCACACCCTTTCAGTCTTGCTTCCAACAGAGGCGAAGACACTGCTGTTCTTGCGAACGCCTTCTTGCACTTGGATTTTGCCGAATTTACTAGGTAGGTAAATGCTTTTGTTTTTTATCATATCACTTAGAAATCGGAAACATTTCCATGCTAATGTGCATGATGACACTTTAGGTACTGAAATATCTTTAGTTTGAGTTAGGGGCTGCCGCAAGTAGATTGATTTCGAAGTGAAAATATATTCACTAAAATCCTATATGCATGTGTTAAGCTGAAGTTAACAATTCTCTGTGACTTGAAATAGTGCAGTTCTTGATAATTATCATTCTTCCTTCCATTCACTGCGAAACCTTATTTCAATATCAACTACCTGAGGAATGTAGTAATGTAAAGTGACTTCATGTGAATCCGGCGTCTCGATTGTCCTCCTTGTGCATGTGTGAACTGATGGGTATTTTCAAATCGACTATAGTATTTGGAGATCATATGAAAGCAAACAAAAATGGTGCATGATTGTTTAAAGATGCAGCTTTTATACAGTTTGTCTCAAAATCACGAAAAATCACGAATGTTCTCTGCTGAGTTGTTAATTGAACCATGTTACTTGTGCATGTTTGATGCGCTTGCTGATGTTATGCACTAAGATGCAAATTTTGCTTTTTGATCATATTCAGTTTAATTTTGTTCCTTTATGTCCTACTTGAGAAATAACTTTGCTTTGTTTCCCAAGCTATTCCCAAAAGGCTGCAAGAATGTGGTTTCTACCGGCAATTTTTATTCGAAGAGCATGTGGTCATGTTTTGCTGTTGTGAAATAAAAATAAAATATCATTGGAAATCTAGAAATCTCTTCTTTTTCCCTATGCAAAAATCAAATCGTTTCAATCAATATCTGATGCGTCATAGCCTGTTGAAATTCATATTGTATTTTTGAGACACACTGGAAAGTGTAGGAATCTACGATTTTTTATTAGGAGCCATTCTACTTCTGATCTCGCTTAAACTGAATAAAAATGACTATATCTGTTTGAACAAAACAGCTACGTATAAAAGATATTATCGTGAATCCGAGCTTGATCGAATTACCGGTTTGTTTATTGTAGTTGTTGTCCATGCTCACATCAAAATAAATGTCTTTTACTAGAGTCTATATCAAGATGAATTGATGTAGTCCGTGGTTTAATATTCTCTTTCATTTAACTTTTCGTAACTTTTTAACCCATTCAATTAGACGTTAGTACTGTGCGCAGTGTTACTCCTGGCAGGCTTTTCAAAGATTTGAGGGATGAACTTCTGCTTGTATTATGAGTTTTGTTCTTCAATTAGACTTTCTAGGAACCAATGCAAACTTAAGTTTGAAAATTAGAGTACTAGTGATAAATTTAAAGGAGCTTCATGGAATTGCGCTTCACTAGTAATTACAAAAAGAGTCCTTTTTTCAATTAATTGAATCTACTTGGATTTTGTTTATTTTAGACGTGAGCCTTTGTTCTAAAAGGAACCTGTACATCACTATTTTGGAGTGGCTGAAGCAACACTACAGGTATGCATCTTACTTTAACTTTTTACGCTTTAACCAAGCATGAATGATATGGAGTTGGTACTCGATTTGGCTAATACCATAAATTGGTATGAATTACCCAATATATATGGTATTATAGTGTTAATACATCTGGCAATATTCTTTTTAACTGAAGACGTTGAAACTGTACTGAAGTACAGTACTGAAGTGCATAAATAAATTTACGTGGTGTTTCCACAAAAACTGTATACTTTTGTACTGAAGTTACAAAAATAGTTTTCGTTATGTTGCTAGAATAATCTGGATAACACATGGCCCATATTGAAAACCAGCTCTCTTGCTGAATGGCCATGCACCGTGTTTAAATATTTTAATGATTAAAGATTGCGCTATTGAAATTATTTTTTTTCATACATAGTTCGCCACGAATTGAATAATAAATGAGGCGGACATTTTTATTGTTCGACGCAAAGTCGCTTGCATTTTGGCTGTTTACCAACGTCTTCATATAGTATTAATTTTCTCATCTCCTGGAGTAGCATTTCAATTGCCCTACATACCGTTATAATTTGCTGATCACAGTCGGGCAGTCTTTCAGTAAACAATACAAATGTCTTTCAATTTGAGTCACAAATGTTTTCAAACTGGCTCTTATCAATTGACAACTATATCCATCTTACCGTGAAATTTATGAAATTCCTGATAGTCTAGAGGGTACTATAGTCTTTTATGGCTGAAACGAAAGTTTGACGCACTGATCGACGTGCGCTCCGACAACTGCTGTACGCATTAAGCCTGTTTTCCACTACGCAAATTATTTCGAGCCAAAAATAAATCCAGGAATGTGATTGACTTACAAAATGTTTTGCCGCGAAAAACTCTTAAGCGAGCCAATCACGTTGCTAGATTTATTTTTCGTTCAAAAAAATTGGCGTAGTGGAAAACGGGCGTGACGCTTTTGCAATTTTCATTATCCGGTTTCTTGGGTAAAGTTTGTAGAGGTTATTCAAAACAGCTATTATATGATGAAAGAGAAACCAAAGTATTCTTTAATTTTAAGACATCTTTCATTGTAATAAGATAATAGGTATGAGGTGAAGTTATTTTTTGATCACGAGTAGTTTAACTAATGTACGTATGAAGTGTCAGTGTCCTTGTTGCTGATTTTATACTGCCTGTTCCTGCAAAACGCACCGTATAGAGAAATTAAAAGTTCATTTATATTGGTGGCAACTGACCATGTAGCTAGCCTCTTCCATGTATGTTGGACAGAAATCTATTTTAAAGTACTTACGACAATTGTAGTTTTCCACCATGACTTTTATCGTGGAGAACTATAGTGCAGGCTCGAGCAAGAAGTAATTCTAGCGACGTGATTGGCTTGCGAAATAATTCGCTGCGAAAGAGTCGTCGAAACGCGAATTTGTTCTCGCGAAAAATAAATCTGGTAACGTGATTGGCTCACTTTCGACTCTTTCGTGGCAAATTATTTTGCTAGCCAATCACGTTGCCGTATTTAATTTTTTGCTGGAAATAATTGGCGTAGTGGAAAACGGGCTTAAGAAGGTGGTAATTTTGTTACCGCGGACGTGACGCGTAGAAAATTTTGACACAGTTGGTGGCGTCGTCCGTTTTTGTTTCAAAGAACGTGACGCCTCCATTACTCAATCTTTAACGTCCAGATTTTGTATGGCTAATTCACTGACATACTTACATCTGGACTGCTGGCTTGTCGTCAGAAAGCGTGGTCTAAGATGGCCGAAAGTAGGAGAGTGTTTGCTTATGAACTCGGCTGCTGACCAGTATTGATGACTTTATTGAAGAGCCGGCGATGTCGCAATACTCTAATATTCGTCAGCCTTCGTGACGTTTGATTGACCACGCAAGCGTCAAGTCAAAAAGCATAGGGGCAAGCAGTCCAGATGTATATATGTCAGTGGCATAATAACGAAAATGCCATTTGCTTAAGCTCATAATTAATGCCAGAAACATCACCTTGTATCGTTATTCTTTCCAAGTTTCAATGAAAAAATGGTTTAATACCATTAGAAAGCTGTTAATTAATTGTGCAAAGGTCCACGTTTGTGAAGCCAGACGATTTTACTCTTTTTGCTTGATTTAATGCCAGACGATTTTTAGTGAACAGCTAAGTACGCCTGTGTCATACTTTTTAATCAAGGATTAGGCCAAGCTCATTTACGAGAAAATAAAACGTTGTTCAATAATTTCGAAAGAACTTTAGATTGCATGCATTGTGCGATATGTTAAAATTTTCGTACATTCCAACGTGTGATTATTTAAATCATAACGCAATCTTATAAGTGTGGAAAAAAAACTTTCTCGAGTCATCAAAAATATTTTTGCTGCATGCAGCATCGACTGGAAATCATTTCTTCCAACTCTTAAAATCATTAATCGAACTTTCTCTTTTAGAAGCCATGTTGTTTTCTGCATTGTTGGTGTTGTGCGCTGTTGGCCAGGTCTTTGGAGATTTTCGTGTCCCCCTTTTAACGGCACCATTAGGCAGACTACCACTCCCGCGTTTTGCGTTTGTAACGGGAAATGAAGAATATTACAACAAAGTAACTTCTTATGAAGTATGGCAAACACCTAGAGCTGGAGAAGAAATCAGTACGTTCGATGATATTGTGGAATCTGACGTACTTACAATGTTTTTCGACGCCAGGGTGCTTTTTAATCGTGGCCAACTTACAATAGCGACACTTGATATCAGAAGGTTATATGATTGCAGCTCTTGTTATAACGTGAATGACGCGGATATCCTTGCAGCTGTTCCGTCTGTTACTCAAAGCGAATTAGACGACGTTCAAATTTTTACAATAAAACAACTTCACGATTTTGCTGTTGCGGCAATGGAACTGAAATTCTGTTTTAATATGACACTCTTGGAACAGAAACTGAACCTATCGTCGTTAAGAGTGATCAACGACGAATGGCCTTTGTTTGTACCTGATATCGTTAATGCATCTATCAAGTGCCGAGCTGACATCCTGGGTGTGACACCTTCTGAACTGGCTGAACTTCTAAACACCGATCTTCCCACTTTGTTGGCTAATAATATGACTCGAACAGAAACAGTATTCTTTGCGCAATTTGATGATTTAGTTGCTCGTAAGAACCGTTTCGAAAATCAAATGTTCTCCGTTGCAATTTCTGGAATGACCACTACCGCATGGCAATCAAACTCTATGGCGTTCTATGCGAATTCCATTGCTCGATTTTCAGTTCGTCATCTCCAGATATTATACAGATGGGGAACAGCGCAACTTTTCGCCATTGAGAATATACCATTGTCTAGCTATTTCTCTGGTTGTAATTCTCTTTCACCTGCGGGCTCCTCCGCATTTGGTTTATCTCGGGAAATTTTTGGATATCAGACTACTTTACCGACTTGCGATGTCGCGTTTGTCTTGTCCCGGTCATTGAGTGAAGATGAGCTAAGATTCAGTCTCGCCGTCATCACCGATTATAATATTTTGAATATTATTAGAAATGCAAGCGGTATCGCCAGCTGGTTTGATTTTTACCAACTACTATTCACCATTTCCGAAGGTATTTGGATGGAAACTCCTCGTATCACTCAAGTTCAAGTTCGTCAGGGTCTTAGCAATGCTCAAATATTAGATCTTTCAGTTCCACAAATTGCGCACGCAATAAGGACTCTAAATGGATCTGGTGATTTGAGCTCAATCATGAGTACTAACTACCAGCAGTACCTTACTCTTTTGCTTCAAACGTATGGTTTCTCAAAAGCTAACCTTGCTTCCCTAACAGGAAGAACAGAAGCTGAAATTGACAGTTTAACCATTCAAGAAGCTCATAATTTGGTGTTTCAAGCACTATTTGTACGCTTTAGTATCACTGAATTTCTCAGCAAACTTAATGTCGCTGGCGTTGATAATCACGTTGCTATTAATCTTCCTTCTTTTGAATGGTACAGACTAGTTGGAGCAGCTATTGAGAGTTCATTTGATCAACTAGCAAGCGCTTTCTCAGTTAACCTTACTGCTGCAACAGGTGGCATCTCAATAGTTTCTCGTGGAATCGGTATTACAACGATTGAAATTCAGTCAGGGAGCACTACCAGCACTTTTGTTATTTCGGCACTTCGTTTGGCGTCGTGCTTGGGTACCACAACAATGGCAATATATCAGAGCACTATGGCTGATTACCAAACATTGTATCAAGACTCCGCTGTAGACCTTATGAATAAAAAACTCGTATTGGAAACAGAAAATTTTGATGATTTGTTGGCTCGACTTGGAATAACATTTGCAAGCATCAGAGATACTGAAACAGTTGGCGAAACAATAGAAAATTATGTGGGACTGAACGCGGAAAATCTGCAATGTATGTACGGCTGGTCATCTCAATTTACCCTTTTCCTGAATGGGATAACTTGGGGTAATGTTAGCTCGTTCCGTCTTTGTAATGACTACTCCTCGTGGCCTCTTTATCGAATTGCACTGGCGTTACAGTTCTCTACGCCTACAATTTGTCGTAAGTGGATATTATTAATCATAGCTTGTTTTACATTTCACAGTTTTGCGTAATTTGCTTATAACGTTTCTTATGGCAATTGAAATAGATATGTTATGTTAACTGCTATAGTTAGAGACGTATCAAGAAAAGATCTGTGCTTTTATTTAGAATATTTTTTTTTTCAAGAATTGTGTACGACCAACCCTTGTGATGCGAACGCAGACTGTACCAACACTGTTGGTTCGTTTACCTGTACTTGTCGTAATGGTTATTCTGGCAGTGGGCTTGATTGTGTCGGTAAGGTCTTACTCTACCTTTCTCCAGTATACCAAATAAAGAGATAGTTTAACAGTTAATTCGTGTAATACACTTTAAAATTTAGTCTGCATTCTTAAGTGTGGCATATCCAAACAATTCACGTACTGCAAATACTCAACAGTGTTACTCTTGCAAGAGTGGCAAAGAAGGAAGGGCACGCAAGCAAAATACGTGTAAAAAGAAATACTTTCCGAAGAATGACCTCAACGATTTCATCAAATGGAACATTAATGAACAGCAAAGAAACTTGCATTGTAAATTAGAAAAGAAAAAGAAAAAGAAATGAGTCAATGACTAAACGTACAATTTGATATTCACACCAGAAACGTTGTTTTATCGTTTTGTAGACATTGACGAGTGCATCGTCGGAACTGATAACTGTCATGCCAACGCTGACTGTACAAATACCGATGGATCTTTCATGTGTCAATGCAGGACAGGTTACACCGGCAATGGAGTCATTTGCTCTGGTACATATTTTGAAGTTGTTTAGATTGTGTTCCTGTATAATCATCGTTTATCACTCTTCTACAGATCATCTTTTTATAATATATAGCCAGTAGCTATCCCTCAGTTGATAGTTTTAATTTTTCTGATTGAAAGATATTGACGAATGCGCGTTGAACATTGACAACTGTGGTCAAAATGCTGCTTGTAGAAACACGCAAGGAAGTTTCACTTGTGGTTGTAATCCAGGATATACAGGCGATGGATTGTCTTGTACTGGTTAGTAAACATTGCTTTCTACCGCCTTCTCATATGATCGTGTAATATATGTTTGTAGAAATTGCAGCAGAAGGTCTAGACTAAACAAGTTTGTACGGATATTTCTGATTCCATGTGTAGCCATAATTTTGTGATATTTTAGTCAGTGTAGACTTCAATGATTGCACCACTTCAGTACACAATAATCGTACTGCTCTGTGACTCCGCAGAGCCCTGGCGCTCATTGCCTAGCTCGTAAAAAGGCCAGGTTTATACAAGAGTGATAAGGCTAGTCGAATCGAATAATAAGAAAAGCGACAAAACATTACAGCTTCAGTACCCTAGAGATATTAGGAAAGTTTCGAATCATATGTGACTGCAGTAAAAACTTATACTGGATCAGCACTATAATTTTCAAGAGATTCTCACCGCATGCTAAGTGGACAACTATTCAAT
>JAODVQ020177407.1:0-14623 GCA_025400075.2 Phenganax stokvisi
CTTTTAGATTGCTCAAATGACTGAAGTTGACCTTCCATGTTATATAGTTCAGTGGACAAAACTTGGCGCGGTTAACCGAGGTAGCCTGGTCATGTAATCTCCGCCTTAGGTTCCATTCCACTATTGCGTTTTTGCTATAACTATTTCTAAAAATAATTGCGAGCGATTTAAACTCTTACATGCGTGAGAAATTGACGCATATTAGACACTCTATTCCGCGTTTGTTAGTAAACGGTTGTTTATTACAATGTAAAGTTTATACGGTACACATGCATGTTAAAACCAAAACAGTGATTATAAATCTATAGGGCTTCATTTCACTGTCGCGTTTGTTTTTCATGCGCGTAAAAGTTCAAGTCCTTCAAAATTTAGTATTTTCCACAAGTACCGTAATTATTCGAATAAACACCGCAGCGTTTATTAAATTTTTGACGTTTCAGGTGCAGCGTTTATTTGAGGGCGGCGTCTATTCGAGGGCGGCTTTATTGCAAATTTGTTAACAACTGTCAATTTATTATTTAACTAACAGCTGAAAAACAGGGCAATACTGGGTCTTTCACTGCTTAGGTATGACGGCTTCGAATTGCCACGCATGAACAAAAAAGTACGGCGTTTATTCGAGGGCGGTGTTTAATAACGTTTTTGCTTTTTCCTGCGGCGTTTATTCGAATAAATACGGTATTTTAAGAGGTAAAGACGTAATCATTCAAAACATTAAGTCTAAAAATTTCATATTGTTGTTGTTTATCAACCGATTTTTATTACAATTTAAAGTTTCACATTGCGTATGAAAAACGCGACGGGTGAAAGCAGGCCTTATAAACTACTTTTTACTGTTACAAAAAGTTGTGACTGCAGGAAGTTTGGTCTTTTGGGTATAACGTGTGGAGCATTCAGTTAGCCCATCGCCTCTGCCGAGTGGCTAAGCATCTCGGGCGAGAATAGTACCAAGTGAAGCGAGTACCTGTGTGACTACTTGGTTCTTAACAGTTTAACCGTGTGATCGCTCCTGTACTTCAAGGGTTTTTCCCAAGCACTCCGTTTTCCCATTCCACAAAAATGAACATTTAAGGAACAGGATAGTGCATTGCATTGGAATTTGAGTCCCGTTCGCATTCCTACCGGTTGAACGTAGTCCAACAAGTCCACAAAAAAATTTGGATTTACGTCCTTTTAGTCAGTTGTTGTAAATGTCTTAGTTGCATGGCGAGACTTAATCTTTTCGTTTAATCTGCTATTTGATTCTTAAACGAATAAAAAATTTTTTTTCACATCACTGTTTGGCTTGCAAACGGTTATCGGATACGAAATATTTTTCTAGACGTGCTGCTTGAATGTCGTCTTTACAAGTATATTTTTAACGAAGTCTGGTATAACCCACCTTTTTGATAACATTAATCTTGTAGTAATATCTGAACGCTCTGAAAAATGACTTTTGATCCATCTCGGGTCTGCCTCGTAACATTCCCCATAAATGGGCGAGTTCACCCATATCTTTAATTTCAAACTCTAAATCTGTTTCCTTGGTCCATGAAATCACCGAGGAACACTCCTCTTCTTGTAACATGGCCAGAATGAACTCCCAGATAAAGTAAGATGTACGTCTAAAAGGCATCGCTTTCTTTTTTCAGCTTCGCAGTTGAGCTATGTAGGAAAGAAAGATGCATTTGATCATTGCCGAGAAGTTTTGCTCATTTGACGGAAAGGTAATTCAAATCAATGTGTTTATGTGGAGGTCCGAAATTGTACATACTTAACTCAAAGTGCCGCCTACACCACGGTCTAATGGCCCAATTCGCAAGGAACGTCTTGTGTTAAAACTAAAATTTGTAGTGTGTATATCAAGGTCAGGGATACTACTTATATTGATGATAGTTGAGTCATTTAAATTAAAGAAAATTTGCAATATATCTATTACGTAGCAACTAATATATATCAAGATTTGGGTTTGTGCCGTACGATTTGTGCATCTTCATAATCATATGGCGTGAACTGCATTTTGCAACGGGTGACAAATATCTCGGAACTACGTGACCTGCGCGCGAGCCAGTCTCGAATAATGCGAAGTTTGTGTATGCCTGCAGTAAAGTTGCAATTTTTAAAGGGTTTTGTTATGATTCTGTGGTTTCGTGTTCCATTATACACGGTTGCTGTCTTTGCCTTTGTTCGATTGTAATATTATTTGCTTCGATACACCTTGGTAAACATCACCGTCTGTGCGTGACTTTAGCCTAAATCAAGAAGCACATCACCATGCTCATTACGCTAGCTCTTTATATAAAAATCTAGACTCTTCTGGCGAAAGCCGTTCGCAAAGAGACGTAGTATTTCTGGCCAAAAAGCTCAGGCCTTTGTTCAAAACTTCATCGAGAATTTTTTGTTTATTTTTTATGCATATGCACACGTAGGTCTATTTTTAATAATCAGTCTCGAATGGTGGCCATTTATCGATGAAACTGGAAAGATAAATAGCAGGGGGATTTCGTATGCAGCTGAAACCGTTTTTCGAATGTTTTAGCGCAGTATAACGGTCTTAGTATTGAACGCAATGAATTGTAGCAGTTTGTATGTTGTCTTTATTCGAAAGAGTGCACAGTAAGTGTCCGTGGTTATGCATGCATGTAGGGCTTTATTAGCCCTTTGCATCAACGCCAGTGTGTCGTATTTTATATTGGTTGTATTCGCGTTTGCTTGTAGATTTGATCGTTGAGAAATAACTTTTTTTTCACACGAAGTTATTTTAAGGGCAAACCGCATGAAAATGATTTATAAAGTAATGCGGAGGCCAAATTTAATCGCGTGTGCATAACGCGTGTCATTGAAGACGCCAGTGGGGGTAAACTTGGTATATAACTAGTAGTCTTATCTTGTGCTGTTGTATAAGATGTGGACAGAGGAATGGTCAATGGTGTTATATTGACTAAGTTGTACTTAGTGTAGCCAACGACTTACAATTCACCATCTAATCCGTTTGCATAACGGATTTCATTGGAAACATAAGTTGTTGTGTGATATTTGACTTATCGCATGCTATAATCGCGTGCTATTCCACATAATATAAGAAATGATAGTTCATATTAAATTATTTTCATATTAATATATAGCAGTGCACAATTTACCAAAGTAGTTCAACTTACCAGTGCATTGGTTGTGTGTTATATACGCCTTTCCTTGACCAAATGATGCATCTGTATTTGGTAAATTACTCTTGGATTCTCTGTGCCTAACCAAGGGTAGCCATGCGTTAAGTTGAGCTGCTGTTTTTGCATAATGATTTCTTAATCATTACGCATGAATTAACAGCATGCCTAATCCAAACGAGCTAGACTATTCCACGGCGAAGTCAAAGTAGAAGTTTGTGGGATGCGGCTGTATCAATAGGGAAGTTGTCATTAATTCCATACTGCAAAAGATGGCGGATGTACATTTTACCAGAATGCTTTGCAGTCAGAAATCGTTCAAAGAGGCGAATTGACGTCTTCTGAAAGTCGGATATTAGGCAGGAGATTATTTTCTTTGTTGTTCTGAAATTTCACATCGTTAGGCGATTTGATGCACGCAGTGCATTCTGGTAAAATGTACATGCGGCCATCTTTTTCGTTATGGTCAATTGTTTTAGCTCTAGTCTAAAGGCCCCAGCCTTTGACATGCATGTACGCGCACGCAACAGGTTAAACTGTAATAACCTTATAATTAACTGTTATTCCATTTCTTTTCATCGTTGAATATACTAAGACAGTAGATTTTTTTACTCCTGTGATAAAGAGCAACTGCTGAAATATTGCAGAAGCAAAGCAAATTTAGCAAACATTGGCGAAAAGCTGCGTGAAAAGTTTTGGTTCTTCTGAGTTACGGGACTTTACCGAAAGAGTTCAGTAAATATATTAACTTCGACGTACGTACTCCCGGCTTACCCAGCCAAGGGGAAAGCATGCATTTTTCCGTCAGAATAATTGTGTTATAAATGGAAGGGGGACGGTAGCATGACACTATAGCAAAACAACATCAAGCAAGGTTTAAAAAAAATCTTTCATATAATCCTAACTTTTTAGGAAACTCTCAAATAGGTTTTCTTTATGTAAATTTTGACAAAATTATCTAGATATGTAAAGACTATAAGTTCAGGATCTTCTATTTAACATGAGCAGTCTTTCAAATTCCTTCAGATTACTCAACGTTGATTCCGTAAATGCACTAGTGCTCCAAGCATCGATATTTTGAAATTGTTCTTGTGAAGTGATCGTATTTGCTTCCGTTTTCAAATGAACTAAAGTTGGTGACAGTATAGGTTCGGGTGTATTGTTCCCTGATGCGCATGACCCTACAGCCATATTGTAATTTTCTCTCACGCTCGGAGAGTCTTGTAGAATCTGTTGGTCACTCATTAATATGCTGCTCAAAAGCAACGATGCTAAATGACCTGAATCGTTATCGCATTGAGGGTAGCTGGTAGCACAGTTAGCAGTAGGGTAATAGTACTGGGTGTTGTTATAATCTACTGGTTGGAAACTGGAGTTCTTTACCGGGTAATTTTCGTTTGTTGAATATGTGTTGATTTCGCTACAGGGTACATAATAGTCTTCGCACGCACTTGGGAAGCGTTGTTCATAGTTGCTCTTATATTCATAAAAGCTATGTCCACTAGTGTCTAAATTTTCCAAGGAATTATAGGAATTACAATGAGCTTCTCCGGTAAGCAACGTCGGACATTTCTCTTCTTGAAATGCTTGCTGCTCTTTCTCTGCGAGCAATCGTTCCAGCGGTGTATCGTCCTCATCTCTGTCCATTTCCGGCTCAAGCGAGCACTCGCCCTCGGACCTTTCATCGCTTATTAGATCAAGTAGAGCGTTATCCGTTCCACTGAAATCGATATCCGGAAAGTCGTCATGACGAATTATTTCCGATTCCTTTTGCTTCAGATAATCGAATTTCGTGAAACGGTACACAGCTTTTCGTCTAGGGACCTGGAAAAAATTGAAAGTTTGTGAATATAGTTTTATTTCCAACAGTAGTGTAACTCGAAAGGTTTTGATTTTTGTAAAATACTCAATATGTAATAAGAAATCATTTCAAGACTTTGAATGCAATATTTGGTCGTTTACAAGGGCGGTGGAAAGGGGGGACTAGGGGGGCGATAGCCCCCGAATATTTAAGACAGATTGGCTCACACCCCCCCGAATATTTTATTATTAGAAAGAGAGTTACCGACGCTCTTTTTCATATTCGTCTTGAAATAACTGTCCAACAGTCCAAATAACTGTCCAGAGATTTTTCCGAGGCAAACAGCCGAGGCAAAGCATTCTTTCGCAACTTTTAAAATTTGTACACGATATAGCAATAGTATTGAGTAAGATGATGTTTCTATATGTTACAGAAATTTTCATGTTTTTCGCATACACAGTGTCCATATTTATCCACTCTGAACTGGAATAAATTTAGTTTAATTATTGCCCAATTTGTAATCAAATTTCATTCTATGTTATGCATTTATCTATAATTTTACTAACTCTCCTCAATTTTGCTAAAAGATCAGAATGCCACGGCCCTGCCATGACTTTGTTTGGGAATTAGCCCCCCCGGCCCCCACCCAACACGAAACATCTTCCGCCGTCACTGCGTTCACACGATAATATCCGCTACAATCAATGAAAAATATGCTTTGAATGTTCCTAGAATAAGCTGTCATTTCATACTGCAACATCTTTTCAAAACAAAAACTTTAAAATTTAAATTCTTGGAACACTAAGCATTTGGGGAATGTATCGAAACGTGCATTGCAAGTGTATTGCTGACGATATTTTGTGTTATACACTAAAAATAACTCAAATTAGCCTGTATGTATGTAAAGCCCCTTTTACACGACCAAATTTTCTTTGACAAATTTCATTTGTGAAATATGTTTTAACCGTGTAAATTAGGACTTTACAACATATTTAGTTCGACAACAACCCAGCTCTTTGAACAAATGCATTTTTCAAATTAAATTTGTTGAAAATTCCTAATTTACAAGGTCAAAAAATATTTCACAAATGAAATTAGTCAAAGAAAATTTGGTCGTGTAAAAGGGGCTTAAATGATCCTGATGTTTTACATGCTAAGGCATTTAGCTGGTTTTTAAACAACAACTGAAAACATTTTCTTTGTAACTTTCGCTGTGAATTTAGGATATACCATTAAAAAATAGTTAGGAAGCCACTGGAAGTGTTTGCAATTGTTGCAAAAGTAGAAACTATAATTTGACTGGTTCGCGTGCAGTGTATTCTTAAATGTTAAAACGAAAAGGTTGTATACCTTAGCGAGTAGTTTCTTCTTGTAGTAATATCTCATTGCTCGTCCTAGTTTTATTTTGTCCATGGCTGGTCTCCCTTTAACTTTACCCCACAGTTTCGCAATCTCGCTCTGATCTTTCAGCACAAATTCTCCTCGTTCGCGATTTACCCACGAAATGGCAGCACAACTTTCTTCACCATCTAAAAGCTGCAGCAAGAATTCCCAAAGGTAGATTGTCGTTCGAGGTCGTACGGTTGGCATAACTACGTAGTTTATTTTCGTTGATTGAGACTCCTTCGAAAGAAAGAGAGAGAGAGAATATTTAGAGTTGATCCAATGAAGTTTAGCATAAACAACATATAAAATTATCCTTCATAACGCACACATTAAATGTTAATATGATGACAGTTAATATTAAGTATTTGTTTATGAGAACATATCTGTTGGCCTGTTGTGGTACATTGTTAAAACTAATTATGGTACTTTTATTGCAGATTTCCAACATCATTCAAACAATTTTACATTAGCAAATTTTCTTAAGCAATGGCTCGACGTTTGTGGAGTGAATTATGTTCCGTGCAGCATACGATGTTTTCGCTGTAGACCTACTCGTCAACACTATTTTGAAAGTTACACCTTGGGCAATCATTGTGAGTTTACACCATGTTTTTTTGCGGTCAAACTAGCCGAAAACATGTACAACCAATCGATATGTCATGGTAAATTTTTCATATCAACTGCTCAAATTTGAGCAACACTTTGTGCTTCATTTTATTCGTTTTAGTCGTAATTTTCGCGACGCCTATTTTTAAATACAGCGCAACGATAGGGTGCCAATTAAATTCAAACGAGGAAACTGATCTGCCTGAGTGATTCTAACATTTTTATGTATATTGTCACTATTCTGGTTTGGTATATTCTGAATGTAACAAAAACCTTTTCATAGATTGCTCTTCTCAAGAAACAATGCACGAAATTTTGTCTACTTAGGATCGAGTCTTTGAATATACGAAATTGTTTTCAATTACTGTAAAGGCCCCCTTACACGAGTGGATATTGCTGCCATTTTTCTTCCTTTAAGCTTGCTTCCCATTTACCCACCAGCTATCTTTATTTGTCGCTTCGAATGTCACGAAAAAAGTTAGCAATAAACAAGGACAGCTAGCGACAAACAAGGATAGCTAGTGATAAACAAGGACAGCTATTGACACTGCATGTCGTCGGGATAGCTGTTTGATCCTATCTCCTCCACTAGTTCACCGTTGTAGAAAAATTACGGCTCCGATAGTACCAGTGTATCGTAATTATTACACGTATAACTATATACAGTTGTTAATTGCATATGCATGGTTCTAGGAATACTTTTAATTGGTAAAAATACTCTACGAAATACTATTTTATATCTGTTTTAATAGAACAATACTGTCGTAGTGAGATGCAGGCAAAGGATATCCGATTCGAGTTTAAGGATATTCTTGTTATGTTCCAACCAAGGAAAGAAAAGCATTTGCAGTTGAACCGTTTATTCTTGTACAATGCACAGGTGAGTACTGAATATTTCTATTAACTAGTACATTAACTAGTTCAAATTTTTCTTTCAAATTGAAACAAAGCATACCACCTATGTTTTGGAAAACGGAGTTAACCCGATACGCCCGTTAAACTATTCTCCATTCTCTTCCGCATGTTCCCAATGATAATAATCGATGTGTGTGCCAGTCGAGAAACTGGAATATAGTTTTCGTATCAAGGTTCCCAGCTCTTCGAATGTGTGAATAAGCCTCCGCTCGGTCCAAGTAGAGTTATCTTTAGAACGGGAAGTCTGTAGTTTATACTGTACTCAAGTGTACTTTAAGTTGTAAGTTCCGCTCGGTGTGAAAGACAAGAAAACTTGATATGCCCAAATTAAACATTGTAAATCGTTATGATGTTCATGCTTGTGAATGCTGTTGGTTGTTGTGTTTATGATAATATATAGTGTTTTGGAGTATCCAGCCAATTCGAAAGTTGTTGTTGAAAAAGACTTAAACTTTAAAAGCGTAACTGTTGAGTTATTTTTTAGTGCTTAACGCTAGGTTTCATTATTGTAAATACATACAACTTAACACTTCTGCGTCTCCAACATTGTAATTGTCCCCATGTCCCATTCATCAGACTTTGCGTGCAAGTTTGAACTTTGAAATTCATAGTTTACTGTTTGTTAGGGAAATGTATTGTAATCATCCTATTTACGTTATACTTCATGTAATAGTTCTACTTTGTTTTTGGTATCAATTTCTTGGTATCGAATTTCAACTAGCATACTGAAAATGTGAACTACGGAGATCATTCAATCCTCGCATGGCCCAAGAGAAACTTACGACAACTAAAGTTGTTGGGCGTTAGCCTGAATAAAATACTAATTACTTAAGTGTCGCTTAGCGGTTAGTCAGGCTTAGTACTAATGTACTCTATATTTAAGTGTACTGTAGCTGTGTGGTAGTTTAAGTACGATAGCAATAAGTTGCTCGAATAAAAACAGAATTGCTAACTAACTAAACTAAAGCTGGAGAATGTGTAAAGTTTGTGACAGAAGACTTCGTTGATTGTGCGTGTGTTCTATTAAACTAGAATTTCTTTTCAATAGATGATAAAATAAAACACAATAAAACGAAAATCAACACCTGCCCGAAGATCTACATGCGCACACGTATATTGGATATAACTGGCAAATATACAATGCGTAAATTTCATTTTCTTTAAGCCCGGTGCTGAATTAACAAACAACATTCTTATCTTCAGTCTATATATGCAGAGTGCAATTTAATAAATTCTATATATAAATTTCCATGTCCGTGTTGTATTTAATATCCATAGTTAGTCTAATAGAATTAAAGATGCGGCTTTAAAATATATCAAATCACGAGTAATTTTGTGAATGTTCGTCTGGTAACTAGCGCAAGAAAATAGTCGTATTGGAGTAACGGCGGCCCTTGCAAAACGTTTGCGCATTATAACTTGTTCGCACAAACTGCTATGCTGTTTTAACCGTAAACAGAGCAGGTGTTCACAAAATAGCGATAATGAAAATTTAAAAATATGTTACAATGGATATGTATACATGCTTTTATATACATGAAGCAAGATTTCTACTTAAAATCCGCGTGTATAGCTTTCACTGCCGTTCGAAAATTGCTTCATATAATATGTATGTATCTACCCATTTATAAAATTCTGTTTAATCTTTCCTTGAGCTTGAGATTACATTTTACGCTATAGTGTATTTTTTTCTCTGTTCTTTTATACGCCGAAGAAAAGTGTACATAGTATTGCACACTTTGCTGTTGGAATGCAGTAGAATGCACTAGCGAGTTCTATCACAGCGGCTAATGACCTTACAGTACCCTCTACAATATTCCAGATTAAACAATTTGAATAAGTTTTGCACTTACTTCCGTTGCTGATATAACAATTGTAATTGCCACGCGATTTTGTAGAATTGAATAGTTTGTATGAAAATATCGAGAGAATGAACTCGTCCTTGCTCTAATGCTAATAACCGTATTGTAAGCCATAGTGCAAATGTCTTATATGAAGTCAGGAAAAGGGCTAGGTTAACGCAATTGACCCCCGCAGTAAAGTCTTTACGTAACACGCTGGTGCATCGACGTCATGCTATCCTAACTTCGCTCATATTCACCTCGATTTGCCTAAAAAATCGCTTTTTAGCCATTCTGAAGGCTAAGGATGGCCCAAATATGCTACATTTAAACATTTCCCATCTATACAAGGCTTATTTTTGCGATTTTTTGGCGAATTCACTCGGCACGTAGCTGAAAGTTATACTTGAGTAACGCGTATATTGACGTAAAAGTCTGAGTAATTTATTCGCTGGCTGCCGTATGACGTTCGAGTGCCGATAATTTTCACTCGTCAATTATTCGGTAAGCGCTCGGACACTTAAACCAATACGAGCGTGAATTGTCGACTTACGTCAACCATCGCTTGGAATAGATTCTCACAGTAGAGTCTCGTGGTAAGTTTTAGTTAAGAGAAAGAAACCTTTATTCGCGCGGGATATTTTTGTTCATAATTAACAGTTGGCTGTTACACTACAACATTATTATGTGATTTTCGGTTGAGTTCTTAGGGATTGCAATGCTGGTTATAATAACATATGTTATATTTAGGAGTGAGTATTAAATTAACAGCATGCAAATTTTTTAATCTTTGTAAAAACAGATGCTTGGCTAGCTTGCATAAAAAATTAAAAGAAGATTTGTCGATTTACGTGGAATTAAGAGGTCGCGTTACATTTAGTTAAGTAGGTCCGTGTTTGAAAAGCTTATGGGCGATAAATGTAGCTACTTGGAAATGCTTGAATTAAGCTTTTATTAGAAAACTTCAGTGCAATTGCTCGTTTTAAACTTAAAAAGAATGCTGTATTGTCATGAGACTTCATATTGATTTAGAAGAATTATGTTATTGAAATTATTGCACGAAAATATTTACTTGAATTTAGCCAGCAATTGTTGCAGCAGATCGATGTTTACAAAGTTATGGCGTGGATAGAAATAGACAAAAATCTATTTCTAAAGTTTGTTTTAGACCACAGATAGAAACCGATATAGGAGTCGCGGATATGACCACGAGAGACGTTCCAAAATGGTTTTGTCTCTTCTGCAAACTTCTATTCCGAAGAGTTTTTTAAAATTTCATTCAAATGTTGGTTTTGAGATGTACTGACAACAAGGAGCTTTACATACAGTGCGGGTGGACTTTTAAGTTTTAACGACAAATCCTTTTATAGTCGAACTCGCATTTGTAGTCGAATGACTCGAATCTAAAGCCCCTTTCCTTGTACGTTGTCGTTGAACTTTAATACATCACTGCCTTTAGAAGAAACTCCATACTTCAGATGCCCTGACAAACTTCACATGCAATGGAATTAGAATGTCTAAGAACAGTTACTGTTTCTTCCAGTCTTCTGGAAATTGCTTAAGAAATATAGCCGCAGTGGGTGACCTAAAGTTGACACTGCGAATTAAGAATTTCAGCCCATTTTTCCGGAGGCAGTTGCATGAGATTGGTCGAATTACACATCAAGTATTTAGTTATTCATTAATAGATTGTGTGTTCCTGCCCAGGTCCCTGTTTTGTTGGTGCTTGATACTATTACACTGGGATCAGTCGCTAGGATTGATTCTGTTCTCATCGCAGACTTAAATTTCTCATATGAAAGAGTCAACTACTCTGTCGACAGTCGCAGATTTTGTTCGGTTATTCCGTTTTCTTCTATAGGGAAAGTTGACGGAGGGGGCTCGGATAAGCAGTTTAAAAAACGAATGATTCAATTACGAGAGAGATAAAATAACTTGGGCTAAATGTAAAATACAGATGTAGAGTATTCACGAAAAACTGTAAAGCACTTTAGATAATATCCAAAATAGATATAGCAATATGTAAATGATAAACATTGATATTAATTTAGTACAATATGAAGCCGATGTAAACGCCGGCCGCAAATTATACGGGCATTTTTTTGTTCATGTAGAGGTCAAGAGTAATTTAACTGTTAATTGAGTCCATGCAGTTGATTGTATGATTGTAACAATCGAAAATTTGGCTACAACAGTTTAAAAGTTGCTATATGCATAGTGATTACTAGTGCCAAACGATACTGTGTTGACTTGAACAACGCTTACTGGAAAAAGAAGACAATATTATGGTCGTTACGAGAGATCTCGTGATTCTTTTAAAAACAGGTGCTGAGGTCTTTTGAAAATAAAGGTAAAAAAACTTTGAAAGGCATGCAGCTGTCCATTCATAGTTTTGTACTGGAATATTTAATCTTTGTAACATGACTATTTCTTGTGTATGGTTTTGGTTAAAATATGATTGTATAAAGAAACCATTCTGTTACATTCAGGCCCCGTTTACACTATACCGGGCCGTATTTACTCGTCACGACATCTTCGTTTACTGTTAAGGAGCAATAGCTGCCTGCAAATATTCACTGGGCTGACAGATTATGTATATTTCTTGTGTCAGTACTATTAAAAATCTTTGTAGAGCATTGATAGTTGCAAAATTTGAGCCGTTCCGATAGCAATCCGGTATAGTGTAAACGGGGCCTCAATGTAAAGTGCACGATGAGCGGTTCCACAACACTTGATCTAATGAGTATCATTAGGGGTGCATTCCATTGTCTTCTTTTTTTTCACGCACGCAAGAGTTGAAATCCTTCGAAATTTTGTATTTTTTAGAAATATGTGGACAGATAGATATGTATTCTCCTAACATGCTGAATTCTTAACATTCCATTTCGTGGTTGTTTATACACGGAATGTTAATACAATTTATAATTTTACGAGTACGCACCTTCATGCAAAAAACACGACAGTTAAAAGCAGCCTTCTACTCTTGACGCTTCAATTTTTAGTATTTTAGACATTGCTTCATTATTTAGTAGCCATGCATGGTTTTATAAATATATAATTTGAAATGGAACTACAGCTTAAAATATAACAGAAAAATTCAAGCACCATTTTGCATTATTCAATGTTATATGCCTCTATTTTTCAACAGTATTTTAGGCATAGCTGTGTTATGGAGCCGGCCGTATTTTATAAATATTCAATGTGAAATTGAACTGCAGCTTAAAATGCAGTATAAACATTCCATATAAAATGAATGCTGCAGTGGAAGAGCTGAGGAAAATGCACAGTTTTGCATTCTCTCTCTGATATGTTCTTATATTCTGAAAGCATTTTGGACATTGCAATGTTGTGGAACTAGTCTTGATTTATCAATTTCCCATTTGAAATTTAATTACTACTTTAAGAAGTAAGATCTATATTACAGAATGAAAACAACATGCCCATGCAATTTTATCCTTATTCTGCAAGACCTTTTCATTTTATCTGTATAGAGTTATCAGTTTTGGACGTTGAACACCCACAGTAAATTGCTGGAAATGCAAGCACCATGCAAAACAAGAGAAATTTTACAATATCCATCAGTAGTCCAAATGGAATTGGTACATTATGCTGAGGACTGTCACACGAAGTTTTATAGAACCATAAACATGCGCTTTTTGTACTGTTCTCTATAATATGTTTCCATTGTACGACATATACAGTATTCATTACAGATTTGTTCACTAAGTTGCTTTGTATAAGTTTTGAATACATACTTGGTATTGTTTAAATTTGTCGGTGCACCCAAATTTAAGTTCTCTGCCGAATCTGCTCTGCTGAATGATGAAGGACAAAGAATTGAGCTTTTCTTGAACGAATGTCACGGTTTCCTCTAGTTTGCACAAACCTTTATTCCTCCCTGCACCAAATAGCCATGGCAGTTTACAAGGTAGGCACTTAAAGAGTGCCGAGAAATTTCGAATGTATGTTGGTATGGGATGTATCGAGATAGGATGCAAATATTTTACAGCGGTGTGCCAAGTCTCTAAGCTGATTTGTTTTCGTAGGCTGATTCCTTAATGATCATGGATTTTGTGGTTACTATTGTATAGGAAAGGTTTGCACTTTTTTATCGTACACCACGCTCTATAGTCAAGTGGTCTATGGCGGTTCAGTAAATCTGATCCGAATGTTTTGGTGTGGTTATTTAACTTACCATGCACTGACTTCGATTTATGGTGGAGGCTGAAACAAACTTGTAGACTGCACTTTAGTCTTGGTAAAGATTGCAATATGCACGATATGATAATTATAGTTCTGTTTCGTTGGAATTTTTATGTTTAAAATGTAATAAAGAAAATCATGCTAAAAGAAATGTGACCGTAATGTATCATGGGATGGCACGTGAGCGTAGCGTAACTAAGTGTGGTTGCTGAAACGTGAGGACTTTGCTGGTATATATTAATAACACTGCTACTAGCATGCTACTGTACAATTCCACTTTGTGGTTATCTGTGGTTTGCGCATTAGATTTTGTATTATTGCGCATTAGATTTTGCATTAGATTTTGTATTGCTTTTAGCAACAGTAATGCTTTAGCAATTTTCCTATCTAAGCACTTCTCGAATTTAAAAGAAAACTACTCTTTTTTAATGTAGACAGTTACTCTCTAATACAAACAGTTGACTTTTTTCATTTCGGGGATATAGTATACTATATGGAACTTAGACAATGTATTCCCGCTTCGATGTCCCACGAAAATCGATTACGTAAAATGACCCCCCGTTGGTCCTGCTAAACAGCTAAAGCCTGGACAAGCTATGCCATAATTTTCCCTGATATGCCTTCATTTTAATGTAACGAACTATAGCTTATGGCCAGTTCACACGGGCGATTTTCTATGCGATTTTTCTCGTGTTGAACGATATGATAGAGTGGATAACTGGCGAGTATAC
>JAODVQ020177517.1:0-14622 GCA_025400075.2 Phenganax stokvisi
GAGCAAGAGCCAGTAGGTGGTACGTTTTGGAAAATCTATGGTTAAAATCATGAGAATCTGGCTAGCTCGGCCAGTTTGGGCTATACTTACGATAGCTCAAGTCCAAATGAAAATGCCGCAGTTATTGGCCACTGATAATAGTTAATTATTAAAAAGTAACAGGAAACTGGTCGTTTTTCTTTGCCCTGACGTTTTTTAGGCCAAGAAATATCGTTTTCGGCCAAATTTGAGCAACGTCTTGTCAATCTTAAAGTGTAAACTCTTTTTGCTAAAGCCGTTTTGTCATTGAATCAATGAAAGCAGCTCGCGGGGTGGAGAATTTCACTGCAAGAATGTGAACGGAGGGCCCTGCAAACGTTAACAAGCACCTGAATAATTCATACTAGTAAATTAATAATGAGCAAGCCGAAGCGCGTCGAAGCTACTATGAAATGTAAGGGATTAACAACCAAATTTTAAATGTATTTCGATATGACGTAATTATACAAGTGTAAAGTCAACGCGGTTAATACCACGGTTAACACTTTAGATTGTTAGTTTTTGCCCAAATTTTTGTGCTTGTGGGGTCTGTCTTTGCGCAGAAATATTCTGTCTAGTCAGTGCTTTGTTCATTTTTCACGTCTACCGAAAATTATGGTAAAATTCGAAAGATATTAAGATTTCAAAGTGTAACCCGTCAATCTATACGATAAACAAATTGAATGACAACCTTTTAAAGCTATGCTAGTGTTAACCGACTCAAACGAAGACTTAGAATTAAGGTTCATGAAATTTACTTGGTGTGAACAATTGTTCCTATCTGAACTACTTATGTGGTAAATTTTGTACATTGAAACGCATTTAATAAAGAGTTATAAGCGTATTTTGGTGTAAACCGTGATGTAAACCGTGGTGTAAACCGCATGGGCGGACTATGATTCATTTACTTCCGCCTTACGTACTTTCGCTTAAATTGTTAAAAATTACTTTTGCAAAACACGAAGCGCAAGATTGAATTTCTTTCTGATCCTTTTGAGGTATTTGGCGAAAAAGACCTAAGAGATTTCAACTGATATTCATCATTTCAGTATTAAGGCAATTAATCGAGGCACCTTTACGAGCTATAATGGTGCATCACTTGTTGCTGAAGTGGGTGTGTCCTTATACAGTAGAATATCTTTGCTCCTTATATTTTTTTGTATCTGTGGCAATTCACACCAGGGTATGAGGCATTGCTTTTTACCAAAATGATTTAATAAACCGAACGCAGAGTTTTCGATTTCTCATCATGCCAAAGTACCTGAGTCTGGATTTACAAAAGTTCATCAACTCTCTCTAGTGGTGAAAGAAAGAAGGTATTACAAACTTTTCAAGTAGGAAGATATATACATTCAATCACAAACTAGCTTTTAAAAGCAAAGTTTCTACTTTATGATGAACAAGAAGTTGCTAAAATATTACCAAATACGGTCTTTATTGACCCCAAAAGAATCCGTGCTTTAAAAATATACTAGTTTCCGGTTACTATTTAATAATTAACTTGTAGAAGTAACCCATAACTGCGCTGATTACACTTCAACAGAACTGAAGTACGCATAGCCCTATACTGCCCAAGCTAGCAGAATTTGGCTTATTTAAAGCATAAATTTTCCAGTATTTACCATCTACCGGCTCCTGCTCACTCAGACAATCTTTTTTAAAGCTGTTTGGGACACCCGCAAAAAATTGTTAAATTACACTGCGCAGCTAAGAAAATGTACTTTTTCCCAACT
Organism: Phenganax stokvisi; assembly: GCA_025400075.2. Taxonomy (NCBI): domain Eukaryota; kingdom Metazoa; phylum Cnidaria; class Anthozoa; order Malacalcyonacea; family Clavulariidae; genus Phenganax; species Phenganax stokvisi. The sequence goes on from JAODVQ020177517.1 coordinate 1,752, forward strand.
TCCCTCTCCCCTCCCCCCGTTCAATTTTGCTTTCGCTTGAAAAGGAAAGGTGCACGCGTGACAGAGCCTTTTTTTTTCCAGAACATTGAAAAGGGGGGAGCGGGGGGAGAGTTTTTTGACTTTTACTTGAAATTTTTGGTGTCTGTCCCAACAATTTTGAAAAAGATTGTAGATAAACCAATAAAAGGATTTAACAATACTTTAACTACTGCTACAGCGTCAATGAAATTTGGTAAAAATTAATATATAAATACTATCAAGACACCTAGTAGCAAAATCAAGAACCTTAAAAATTATTCAACAGCACTTAGTAGCAGATTTGTAAGTAAAATCAAAGAACCTAGTAACATATTTGTAAGTGAAAACAAGGATCTTGTAAATGACTCAAAAGTGCCTACAAACAGTCTTGCAGTAACTCATAGTACAAAAATGGTTGAAGCAGCAGGTTCAATGTTGATCCTTGGACATTTTATGGCAAGGTTTATACTATAAATAAATGACTTTTAATTATGGTTATACTTAAAAAATAGATCAACCAAAAACTGCAATCAATGAAAAGTTATACTTTGATATATTTTTCAGTGAAATAACATCCGCTTGGGCTAATCCCGCAAGATTGATCAATGGAATTCTGCTAAATGGTCCCTATGTTGAAAATTTATATAATGATAGTACAAAATTAATTATTCAAAAGCATACTTTTGACACAGATAATTCGCTGCATGGAGACATGAAGATTCACTACAAGTTAGTTGTTGTCAATAAAAAAAAACAAACTAAAAAGTTTGAACTTGGAGATCCAGTTTATTTGTTTGGAAACTATAGAGGAGTAGTTTTGAGAAATGATAATAAAAATTATATTGGAAAGATTGTTGGAAATCATGTGTTTGTTTTGAATAAGAGTTTTGATTTGAAAGATTATTTAGATTATAGTGAAATTGTAATGTTGTACATTCAACTCAAACAAGTTAATCCTCCAACAAATTATAAAAATTAAACTATTTTGAGAATTTGCTTAGAAACTTCTTACTTTAAATAAATGACTTTAAAATATGGCTACACGCAAAGAAACAAACAAGTTGATTTTAAACATGACATTGTTAAAACATACTTGTATACTTTTCTCTATGAAAGTTTACAAGGAAAAGTAGGTTGGAATAAACCAAGAACATTAAACTCGGGTTATCCTGCTACATCAATTTATTTACCAGATGTTAATAACAAAACAAAAATAACTTTATTAAATCATACATTTGACAATGATGCTGTCATTTCAAATTTGAGTGTTATGTATGCAACTCTTGCTTATATGAAAAGTGGTTCTAAACAACAAAAATAAATCAAAACAGAAAACATAACTAGAGAAAATATAATAAAATTTGGAGGTTATCATTCTGTTCCATTAGGTATCTCAGTTTATCTTAAAGATCAAGTAAAAAATATTAATGAAGTTGTTATGTTTTATGTTCAAATTTGTAAAACAGCAGGTGGAAAGTATGGACATGAATCTAATCTCAATGTTGCTGTGGAAACTATTACAAATTAAGTTTTTCATTACTAAATAAATGAGTAAAACTTCAACAGCAGAAACACCTGTTGTCATAACAACAGCTGCAGAAGTAAAAACTAAAGTTCCCAAGAAAGTTGAACAAGGAAAAAGACTCGCTGAATTGTCTAAACAAGTCAACGAAGCAAAGAAAAAAAGACTAGAAGAACTTGAAAAAAAAGCAAGTGATAATAATTAGGGATATACGCCAGCAATAGCTATCATTTCTATTCTTGGAGTTGGACTAGTTTGTTATATGAATTACAAACCAATGAAGAACAAGAAACCTCTTTCCCCTATTATTGAAAAGCCTTTTTGTCCAATAGTTGATAAGCCTAAATTAGAAACATTTGACTGACAAAATTATAAGTTTAGTTATATAATAAATGGGACCATTAACTCAAAAACAAGAATATATAAAAAAAATTTATAGTGGAGTTGTGTTGACAGCTTCAGCAGTTGCAGTATCTTTGTTAAGTAAAAAAGCTTTTGGAGAACCTTTAGGTACACCTCAAAATTTAAATGGAACTTTACAACTTGCTGGATCAGTCATGCTAGGATCAGTCATTGTAAAATACCTCGAAGATAGTAAAATTATTCCAGAAAAAATTACTCATTAAATAAATGGCTTCAACAATAGCAGGAGGACTTTTTAATGCATTTGCTTTTGCAGGCGCTGGATTTTTATTTAATAAACTCAATCACTCTGACTATAAAGCAGAAATAAAAAGACATAACTTGGCTATGGAAAAATTAGCTTTTCAAAAGGAAAAATGGAATGAAAAAGAGATTGCAAGAAAAGATAAAATTGCAAGGTATAGACAGGAATTGTCAGTTGCAAATACAGACATTAATATCACAAATAAAGCTTTGAGTCAAATTCATCAACTCAATCTAGACTGGGAAAAGAGCCTATATTAGAAGATTATTATAAACCTTCTAATGAGATGCAAGAATACTTACATATCACTTCTGGAGCTATGGGTCTTGCTGGAGGCTGGGCACTAGGAATATTAATTACTTTTATGACATAAATAAATGAGACCTGTAAAATTAATTCATTTAAACTCGGGTTGGATTGAGTCTTTTCCAAGTATAAACAAAGCTAGTAAATTCTTTAATATAAATCCAGGAAGTATCAAACAAGCTTATGATAGAAACGTTAAATTATATATTCGTGGAGATGCTTATAGGATCGAATTTCATGAACCAGATCTAGGAGAATCTATCCCAAGACCTAAAACCGTATAGGTCATATGATGCTTGGCAACCAGTTTTGCTGACACATTCCTGTGGGCTTTAGAAACTACGACATTCCTCTGAGCCCTAGGGTTTTTCAACTGAGAAAAATAATTTTAAAAAAACCTAGGGTCCAGAAGAATTTAAACTATGTTGTCCGTAAGTCTCGCTCTCGTCCTCGAGATACAAGGTTAGTTATCTTCAAGTTTTTTTATTCTATAGTGACCAAGAGACAGTGTATTGATTTCATCTGGAAGTATATATCTTTTGTCATCATCTGAACTTAAGCGATTTTATCAATCTCCTCTGAGAATAACTCATGTTTATGAGACCTTATAATATTCATCTTTCGTCTCTCTTCTTGTCTGGTAAGTAGACAATTTTTATACTTTTGAAAGCTAATATCATTTTTAATTACCGATTCCTTAATACCTTTTGCTCTCTTGTTTGTCTCACCGCTAGAGTCTCTATAACTATAGCATTTTGATCTCAAACCTACTAATTCTATAATTTGTTTTCCACAGAGTTCATCTTTGAACATCCCAGGTACTTTCTTATTAAGTCCTGTTGTAATATAAGGTATATTAGGGTTATCAAACTCACTCGTATCAAACCATTTTTGCAAGTCTTTTGAAATGTCTTTATAAAAGTCATTTGCTGTTATTTCATAACAGAGAGAATCTGTATCAGTAAAAAACAATTTTGCTCTGTTCCTAAACTTGTGTTTAATATAGTCATAATGGAAATTATACATCAATCCTTTGAATGCTCCAAAACTGTCATTCCAATTTGTTTTGGTTTATTGAGTATTAACTTTGTTTTGTACATTTGTACTGCAATTAGATTCTCACTAAATACAGTGCAAGATTTGTAATTTGATTTATTAAACAATTTCTGAGCTTTCTCTTTACGGTTGACCAACTCTACATTACTATGGTTACGAATATCGTCTAATGCCGTTCCATAAACAGAGTTATTCATAAGCTTAAAAAAGTCCTTTTCAAATTTGGACTTGGCTTTTGCTCGCAAATTAGTATTATGCTCTATATAAGGTCTCATCCAGTCGGATTCTTCAAATGTAATTCCTTTGTTTATTTTTACAAGTTTAATACCTAAATCAATGTATTTTTTAAGTATAGTATGATGCAAAACATAACTTAATTTATTATTCAAAGTAGGAATTAATTTCTCAACTCCAGATTGCTCTGTCTTTATTTTTTCTGGAGCTAATGGAAAATCATTATGAAGATTATGTAAGTGTTTTGGATATTCCAGATCAACTTCTAGAATACAAGGCATTTTCATCCAATTTAAAATTTGCTTTGAACTATTCCGTTTGAAATCTCTTAATGGTAATTTATTCATCATGGCATATCCATATAAATTATTTGTATCTAAATAAGGAATATATACTTGGTTTCTCTGGATCATAGTTATCTAGGTATTTATTATTTGCAGCTGCATGTCTCTTTGAAATCATAGAAACACCACCACGAACTCCTTTTTCTACCATAAGATACATATTTTGATCATATATTAACTCTATTTTAACTTGAGTGAACTTTAACATCGCATTCCAAGCTAAACTTGGTGCAGTATAATACCAAAGAGGATCTAAATTATAATAACTTTTACATATCTTTATAAATTGTTCAAATACATCACATAAAAGTAAAACATCTGTCTTTAAATATAAGTCGTGATAATTTCTCATAGATGTCATTTTAAATGTATTCCAGACATGTTGCGCATGAGAGTAATCTTCATTTGATATATCTTGATCATTTAATTTGGAATAAAATTTGCACTTGCTAGGCAGTTTAGCTTCTTCTAATTTATCTAATGAACCCATATAATCATAAGGATAAACTCCTTTTCTAGAAAGTAGGTCTATATGATCTGGATAAAAATGACTTAAAATACAAAGATCAGACTTATCTAAATTATTCACCGCGTCACTCAGACTACAACTCATAAATTTAAAAGAGTCAATGAGTCGTAATTGTCTCTTCACTTTAACTAATTTTTCTGGATTCTCCTTTGATCTAAATGTATCTACAATAACCTCCTTTGTAAAAGAAATATATCTCTCATCTGTCTTTGCAATACAATTTATGTTTCCTTCAGAAACCCCTAAATTTTTTATAAACAAATGAGTCTCATAATTCTCGAGATTATGAAAAATAACAGGACAATGCTTAGGTCTCTTTAGTTTCAAATTACATTCTCTATGTGCAGCACCTCTATATTTGCCTGTAAAGTGACAATGATCTTTCACTTTATCATCAAGAAGCTCTTTTTTACAAACAAAACATCGACTCGCATTCTCAAAGTCTTGTTTATCTAAATCAGTAAGTATGATTTTCTTCGGAAATTTAAATTGATTGTAAATATCTCTCAGTTCTGATTCTAAATAATTTACAAATATTTGATCTATATCTTCTTCCTCTGTTGTTTTTGTATAGCAAACTAACTTTGGTTTATATACAGTATCATCAAAGAATTTTACTAAATAACAAAATCCGCTAGGCTTATGATTTTGATATTGCTTAGTTGATTTTCCTAATTTATTCACTACAGGTTTTGTAAAACACTCAAAGTCTGCATATATTTTAAATGGTACTTGAACCATATGCTGATAATTTTTAAACTTTACAACATCTCCTTTCTTTGGCATAACTATTCTTACAGGATCATATTTACTACAATTTTCTAAATGTTTATCTAAAAGGTCTTGTCTTCCAAAATTATTTAAACAGTAATCACATATAAATTTTGCATGACCTTTTTTTGATAGTTGGCTGCTTATTAATCGACTCATATTCTTAATAAAAGTAAAATGTCTATCTTTTAATAATAATAATCTTATGTTTGCTCTTTGATTTGAAATTCTCAAAGGAAAAATATAGTTTTCATCATGTCCAAATATAGTGACATAATTCCCAGGATTTTGTCTCTCAAACTTATCTACACCTGTGAATATGTTTTCTTTTTCAATAAATTCTGTTGGAAATTGTATTCCCTCAAAATTAAGTGACTTTGATTTATCCATTAAAATTTAGTTATTCTATTTGGATGATCTTTATCACCATTTCCATACAATGCAATTGTTACAGCCCTTTTGAAACACTCTTGATCTGAATTCTCTGGATTTATAATAGCCTTCTTATCATTAATCCATTTAGGAGTTTTTACGTAAGAAGATCCCTTAAGCGGATTATACTTTGATCCTTTGAGTTCTAATATCAAAGTTTGCTTAAGTTGCCAACCAGAGCCCTTATTTTGATATTGTGAAAGTGACTCTAATATCTTATATATCATTCTATCATATACTTCATCTAAATTTGTTCCTTCTAAGATAATTTCTTGATTATTATGAAAATATGCATTATCTTTTGTCACTTCTCCTGTTGCAGGATCATTTTTAATCATTTCACAATTTAAACAAAGCTTAACTTTATAATTTATAAATTTCTCTCGAATTAGCTATAATACAAAGAATCTTGCTTCCTCTAGAAATTCTAAAATATCTAGTTTTTCACCACACTCTGCCTCATAAACTACAACACTTTTATCTAAAGCTGATCTTGCAAAATTAAATTTTATAAGCTTACTCTTAGTCTATTCTCTTTTTTATTCATATACTCTTTAAGATCACCTGTTTTTATAAATTTTTTTAAATCAAGCACTTCTCTTCTTTTATTATTTATCAATTTTTGTTTCTCTTGAGTAGCACTTTTTTTCGCATGTTTCAAAGATTCACTTTCATATCTAGGTCTATTTTCTGCTCGAAGTTCTTTTTCTCCTCTTCTAATATTTTGTTCTAGTTTAGTTTGTGTGTTGATTTTATCATTTAAAAGTTTCTTTGCTGTATCTAAATAAGTATAAAAACTCTTTTTTGTTTTATAAGGTTTTATATTAATATTTAGTTTTTGTAAGTTTTCATTTCCTGAAATTATTCTTTCAGCTATTTTTATATTAATTCTATTATTTTCTTTTTTGGTGTGGTATTCACTCATGCTAATTTATTTCTTAATATTTTTGTAAAAAAGTTCATTTTTTGATTCGATTAAACAAAGTCTTAGGTTAATCACTGTTTAACTACAACAAAGTGAATAAAAAAGTGATTAAAAGTTTTATACAGTCGCCCCCCTGAACTGTATGCTTTCGTTTTGTGATAGATAAGAATGCAAAGTATGTCAAGATATTAACGTCTTGATCTCATTCTATTATTTGATGGCTAAAATCATTTTTCGTCATTTTATAGCAAATTAGTTTTGAAGAACTTCATGTTGAAAGCAACATAATGACTTCTGTATTATGCACTCGGAGCTGATGTATTTAATTTGAATCCATTTGCACTTCACTGTTTGCAGTAAAATACAGAAGAAGTGACTTTCCTGAATAGGAAAAATGTGATTTCTAGGAGGGTATTAAAGATGAATGGGGGAAAATCCCCCCCCCCAGTTCATATGTTAAAAGAGGCTCGTATTCAGCCTTAGGGTTGCTGTGTAAATATGTTTGATAAACTATCTAACAGTCTATCTACCTTGGTTAATTGTGTCCTGATCGGCCTTAGAATGTGCTATATAGACAGTCACGCAATTAGATCGCATTTGGAAAATACAGCAACACCGTTCCTAGCAACTCTGAAGTTTCGGTGCCGCGATTCTTTCGGGATGGCTTGCAAAACCGGAATTTTCTTGCTCAAAATTTCATTTCTCATAAGCCCAAACTTTGAACCGTGCGTCTATCTGAGAATATGTCTGATGCCAGATTCTAGTGTTACTATTAAATATATTGAAGACTCATTATGTGTTGGTTCGGGCAGCCGAGTTTGTCGTTCGCAATGCAAAAATATCATTTTCTGTATCATGGTCATAGCTTTATTGTGAAGTTTCAAATAATTTGTTGGAGGCTTTTGACAATACAGCTTTTCTGCTACTGGCATATCCTTGAAATTTCAAATCTATTCTTTCTTTTGAAAAAATGAATTACTATAAATCTTAAAGGTTATTTTCATTCCGAAACAACAAATCTTCAAATTACTGCGAACACTTAAGCCTGGTTCTCATATGCCGCCGATGACCGGCGATGCTAATTGTCCTTGGTCGCTGATGTTTGAACTCTTTTGTTTATTCTCTTCTTCAGTGAGCAAACACAAAGAGGGTCGACAGCATCAGCGGTATATGACTATGGCGCGTTTACACTATCAAAATTCATTGTGTCAAGTCGAATATGTGGCATTCAAAACGACCAGCCATTTTGCAAATCGAGCAAATGTAACGCGTGAAAGTGCAACTCAGTAGGAGCATCACACATGTAAATCGAACGCCCAACATTTATATCGAGCGTCATACAATGAATCCGATTTCAAATCAAGCTTCAAGCAACCAATCAAGCTTAGTCAAAACGATCAACAAACAGTCAAAACGAGCATCAAAGTAATTAATGCTTCCATGTTACAAAAATAAACCCCAGTTTTTGGTGATTTTCCTGTTTCCGTTTGACAATTACATTGCTGCTATTATCACGCCAAAGTTTTCACAAGAGTTGACGGAACACGTGTCGCGACTGGCCAGAAATGCTTTCAGACAAGGTATGAATTATGTTACAAAGTCACCTGCTGTTATCACAAAATTTTGTTGTTCCCTAAATGTCACTTTACAATGCTTATATCTCGAAAACTCTTCCAAGTGATTATAGTATCTGGGCGGAACGTGACGGTCTCTGCTTAGGGCACTTGCAACTTTAATGGTGGCCACTTACGACAGAATCATAGGCTTGAAGACTAAGTCGGACATCTAATCTGTGATAACGCTACAGACCACGTACAATGGCGTGAAAATACCGTGGGAACAACCATCGAACAGATGAACATAGCACGCCAATACTACGTCATTTATGACGTCGCTTCGTCTACTATGCCTTGACTAACGTTGCAAATTTTAATTTTTAGCTCAAAAAAACAATTTCACCGTTTGCTCGCTATGTACATTAATTAATCAATGATACCTTAATTATACTGCAATTGTGCAGTTTTCATATAGTATAAAAATATTAAAAAGTTTACTTTATGTTTAGGAACCAGTGAGAAGTAAAGCTGACATCCCAAGGAAAAAGCATAAAATAGTACATTAAAACGAAAGAGTGCTTTATAATTGAAATTTTATGTGGGTAAAAGTTTGTCATTAAATTCATATTCTTTACAAAGTAAAACGATTTTCATTGACCGAGGTCGATATTTCTGGGATTGCCAACGTATATCTCTTGAAGTCCATGCACATGAAGCAGTTACTGTGTTGTGAAGGTGTGATCCAGGTCGGCTTTTTACCGTATGCGCACTAGAGGTGCAGACACGAGTCATAAAACTTGACCTTGAGTCGCCGTTCTTGTGACTTGTTATTCATACAAATGAATTGTGAGTTGACTTTGACTTGCAACGTGTGACTTGTTAATAATGCAATTAAGTCAACACTATAATTCTGCATATTTTTTAAACAAGAAAGTACTTTGAATTTTTCATTTTCCACTTTATCTTAATTGTTAATAAATAACCATCACGTGTTTCTTTGCTCTACAGTTATACGAAACATTTGTCAAAAAGAGGTTCAGCAATAGATTGATATCATTCACTTCTGATTTGACTTGTTTTTTGGATTGAATGATTTGAACATCATTTGCAAAAGGACTGTAAACCGTTAGTGACTTGACTTTCACAAACGGAAAATGAGATGTGCCTTGACTTGGCCTTGCAACGTGTGACTTGATGAAAAATCTGATCCACACGTACAATTGAATTGTGTACGACTTTTTGCAAAGCGATGTTGCCGCTTATTAAATATGTTTTCGACTTATTTACTTTATTTTCATACAGAAACTATACAACCTTTTAAATGCCCAGATGGTATTCGAGTTAAATAATGATGGAGCTAGCTGTGTATTCTGGCTAATAATAAATAAAAAAGCGGTGCTATTACTTGCAAAATCATTTTGAAAGGATTATCATGTCTCCTGTGCTGCAAGAAGTTAGCTCAGTTAGTCTCATTCGATATCACAGTTAATTTCAGCAAACTTTTGACGTTCCAGTTGCGAACTACATTCGGAAGTTGTCTAGCGGGCGGCGAAGTTACCACTTCCGCTTTGTAACTGGCAAACGTACAATCTTTTTCAAAATTGTTGGGACATGCAGTCACAAATAATATCCAAAGAATTTCAAAAAAGCCTCCTCCCGCTCCCCCCTTTTCAATGTTGTGGTAGCAAATACATCTTTACGATAGCTGGGCATTTTCGTATCAAATGAAAACAACATTGAAATGGGGGCAGCGGGGGAAATTAAGAAAAAATTACTTTTCTTGGCTAAGCGGTCTAATTTAACTGATTTTCCGCGGGTGTCCCAACGAGTCTTGAAAAAGAGTGTAGGTACTTCTTGAGCACAGTTGAACTGAAATAGTGAAGAAATCCATGAGCAGCCATTCCCGTTTCGTTGACATTCTCATCGAACAAGAGCTACGCGGCAAAACAATATATTTTGCTCCACAAATGGTGGAAGTGTTAAGAATGGAGTTGTACTTGTATCCTACAGCATTAAGCTATTAACCAATTATTGTCATTAATTAATAAAGTCATCTGGTAATTTGCGGCAAACGTGTCGTTGCAAGTTACAAATTCATGCGTTTCTTGCTATCCTGAATACTATTTTATAAACACAGAAGTGTAGTCACGTGTAGTATACACTTTTAATAGTAAATACGGTTGATGAACAGTAAAGGCATGCGTGCGCTACTAATCATTTCTTACTAACAGATTTTTGTGGAAATTTTTCACTCTGTGTAGGCGCCTGAAACAGAACAGAAATAGTGAAGTTGTATTTTTTTGTTACGCATAGGTGTAAATTGAGCTATTCATTCAATGGCGACTGCCGCACCAGACGATCATGGGAGATGCATGTCAATTACGCGCCGGTATTGTGCAACAACTCATTGACTCGTGGGGGTTGAAAGCGGATGACGTGGCCCCTTTAACATTATTACTGGGAGGTGGGATATCTTGCGCTCCTCCCCCCCCCCGCCCAAACTTACTGAACTTAAAATCAATTAAGATCGCCAAGCAATTTGAAAGCTTATAATGAGCGTAGAAGGGACTTTTTCAGCTGCTTCGATAAAATTAGATTAAGACCTCAATCGCCCGACTCGACTATAATTGTTTAAATAAATTAATATAGCCCTAAACATGATGAAAAAAAGGTTTAAATAGTAAAAACTGCTTGAAAACGGTAAATTCTGTTCATTTAGAGCCTTAAAAGTTTCAAAATTCTCTCGTTCGGCGCCAACCGTGCTGGCACCTCGTGAGCCCCCTCCCACCAATGTTAAATATTACCAACCTCCTATACGCCCTTGCATTGACTATTTGCATAGGCGTAATTGCTCGTCATTCTTTCCAGGACCTCATTGCCTTCTCATTTACGAAGCTCAAGACAAGTAAGTGAAGACTTTTACGATGACATTCAAGTTTTAAGAGTCGTTTCATAATAAAACTATCGTTAAATGATGGTATTAACTTTCCTTGTTATGACATATATGCGCGTGATATAAAGAATGACTAGGCCAAAGGGTGCATATATCATTACTTCAATTAACATACTGAATAGCTATAACATCAAAGTTAATCTTTGCAAATATACCTTTATTTAGTTATATACTTTCATACATTGCTTGAGATTTCTAAAGCCAGGGCAAAGTTTTACGCCTAAATTTTCATACGCCAAACTTTATAGCAAATCAATGCAAATCACCTGAAGAATTTTAATTGGTATTAATTAGTCTTAGTGCTGGATCAGCTAAAGGCCTAAATCAAGCTTTAAAGGTTAATTAAGTTCGATGGTCACTTTTATTGTCCATCTCTTAATCTCGAAATCTAGTTCTGTAAAGAATTCGGATAACCGTAAATTAATCAACATATGTTTGTAATTGATTTACGCCTGATATTACACCTTGAAATCCGATCTTGTAAAGAATGTACATTGCTACAATCAAGTATACACATAATATGTACAATTGTACCAAACGCATGCGTGTTTATGTTGCTTAATTTTGCTTTAGTCTAGCATTCATTCTCGGCGTGTTCCGTCATGCAACATGTTCAAAGTTAGAATAAATTTACAACTGTGCCTAGCTACCTCACGATAACCGCCTGACTGAGAAAATCAATAAAATTAGGCACCCGTGGCGTTCGAAAATAATAGACGATAGACATTAAATTGGTCAACTTATTACATTGACATTCCTGGGACTAGAAATTTTCAAAAACGTGTTTTGTACAAACACGTTGCAAATTAGATAAAAACTTTACTTTCCACTTCTCAGCTTCTGAAGGTTTGTCAAAACTTGGCAAAAATTTGAGTTACAAAAGACGCACAAAAATTGAAAGTCTCACAATTGATATCCTACAACTGTGATAGCTGCAAATGCAGCGAAAATCAGTCAAAACGTGGAAATCTCATCATCATCGCAACGTCGGCTCATAGATGTTCGTTAAGAATATTTTAAAAGTTAAATTATATGCACTGCACTTCTTGGAAAGAAATCAAAACTTTACTGTAAATTAGCATGGACTTCATCGAATCGTTTCAAGAAAAATGCGCTTGCGTTTACTGTTTGCAAAATATTCGTGCCAATAGCTAGATTTAATGCGTCATAATATTTCGAGGCAGCTGGACTGCGATGCTAGTATATTTTCCAAAACTAAAGAATTGCGCTGGACAAAAACAAACATACATTTATACGTATTATTATAATTATTTTCCTTAGTTTCGCAGCGTAGACACGAAAGTTTGTTTAAAAAATTTGCCTGCGTAACAAAGACTAGTTTTCGTATATTGATGCGCAGATTCCACTTCTCTACACGGAAATGTCTGCCCTTGTAGAAACAATGAAGTAAATGAAGAAACGTCATGCTACAACGAAAGATCACGCAAACCTCTTCTGAGCAGTAATTGCAGACGTGTCTACAGCCAATCGAAACCAGTCTGGTATTTACAGCCAGCCAATCAGCGTTCAGGATTGCATTTCGTTTTCGCTTCTGCTC
>JAODVQ020177730.1:0-14619 GCA_025400075.2 Phenganax stokvisi
CTCAGAAAATTCAGCCAATCGTGAAGCCTGAAAACTAACCAGTGAGAACATTCTAGCCATGTCTGCGCGAAGGTCTGACCCTTAGTATTTTGCGTATATAAATGAGAAATTTGCATTTTCGCAATTTGCCAATTTCGCCTTTTGCGGCTTTTTTACTAAGTGACTTTGACTGTTTCTGTCCGTGCTACAATAATAATATTGCGAAAAAAGAAGAAAAAATGGACCAATGTACGTTGAAAATGTTGGTAAGATTTGGCCTTTTTTTGGTGTTTTTTTTTTAAAATAATATTTGGATTTTTTAAAAATGTCATTTGGCTTTGCACATGCGCGGAAGCGTAGCAACCCCGGTCAGGTCTGTAGGCCGTACCATACCATATCAACAGAGTCTCTTGCTTTTGTCAAGTTCTTCCAGGCGTGTGTTGAATACATTAGACACTGCAGCTGTGCAAAGCTAGAACTTGCTATCGCAAGTGACGTCCTGCGTATATGGGCAGATTGTATCGAGAGATACATTTGCTCGTTCGTGTGGCAGGGCGGTATTTAAGCGTTAGTTTAAATGTGGCCAAAGGTTGAAAATTATCACTCACGAAATCGAAAGAATGAAAAGAAGCGGAAGCACCATAGTTCAATTGTTGCGATAGGCTATAGCCCGCTCGTAGTCACACAAATTTCTTAATATTACGCTTTAGAAAACATTTTCAGTGACATATGTAACAGCGAAGAGTCTTTGTTCACGTTTGTTGCTAACTCTAAATTCCAGCGGCAAGCTGGAATTAATTGTAATCTTTCATAGTGGTGCTCGCGAGTCTTAATTAGGGTGTTCGGAAAGTGAAATCGTGATCTGGAGTATGTTATTTTTAAAAACATCCGTGACGTCAAAAAACGTCATAAATTTGTTCATCCGTACCGACAAACATTGCAAATTGAGTTGTCGTTTGCCCCTACATTAGTTCGACCGGAGGGACTTGTACGGGTAAAACACATTGTCAAGAATAGGAAGCTGCCTAGGGCAGCAGCAAATTTATACACGTATAGCGATTTATGAAAATCTTCTGATGCTTGATCAGTAATACGTTCTCAGAGCTGTGAAATCGACATGATTTAACATGTGCAGCAGTGGTATTATTTGACATAACATTATGTCACATGTGTTTTCTTTTCTGGACAAAGTATCAACTTGCCGTAAAAATTTTAGTTAAAAAATACCCAGATACTCGACATGTAGCTACTGTTACCTGCATGTTTGAATGTTTGATTTGGTACTTTTGGAGGTGCAACACGAAGCAAATGTGTCCATTGTTTTAGATATTGCTTTTTGAGTTTTTTGGCTTGCTTGCACAAAACCCACGAGGAACCAGAGTCAGAAGATTAAAAGCAGATGAATGAACGAAAAATGCTTCGGGTAATTCAAGGCACTCTGTTGTCTTGAGTGCTTCATTTACACAAAACGGCACATCTCATTCTTTTGAACATTTTGTCCCCCTCTGATCCATGGCAAGAAAAGATCTGTGCTTCTGAATTTGACTGCAATTGCGAGAACAACTGCATCAGAAGGTTAATGTTGATCTCGAGGGCCAATTCACTCCAAAAATCTCATAGTCTTTGCAAAAACGTCCGGACTGCGAAAAGTCCTAAAAAGTAAAAAAATCCAGGAAAATCCTTCAATCTTCCAAAAAGTACAGGCGAATGATACGGCAAAAATTGAAAGAAAGTCTTGAGAATCCAGAAATTTGAAGCTCTGGGCGCCAGATTGCTCTTATGGTAAAATCTAAAAAAATGCCCACCTCCGTCACTCGACTGGCTTCTAGAATTCTAGCTGTAAGCTGATAGTCTATTTGCCTAGTTTACTAAAACTACATCTTGACATTGCTTCACAAGATTTTAATTAATAAGAATTAGATCATCAGTTTTAACAAATAAAATTTAATGTTCTGTAAGTGGTTCACATTCAAAAAATCACTCTCCTAATTAATTTCTCGTGTTTGCAATGACAACTTATGCCTTTAGTTTTCCAGCTGCAACTCCCTTCGTTGGCCCAATCGTTCTTGGTGTAGAGAACAGCGGTTTGTTTAGAAAATCCGGTACTTTGCTGGACAAATTTGTGACGTATGCAAGATTTGCCAAAGCAGACGCACCCCTTGAAGATGCGGTAGTGACAATCTTTTCTATTGTGACAACCTTCGGGAGCTAATGAACATTGGAACACAGGACGTAGTGATGAAGAGCGCTCAGCGTAATTAAACATTTGAATAATGGGTCCACGTTCACCTGCGGGAATATATTCACAACCAAAATTGAGGTATCCATCAAAGAGGTATTGCATGTTTGTTGCTTGGATGTTAGCATCGGGATTAGATTGTTTCACTTGCGCATGTCCGCGTAGAATTTTCCATATCGGAGTAAGCTTGTAAGTAATCGGAGATAAGCTAGTGGTGTTGCCCTCTGAAAGAAATTTCAGGATGTCTTGAGGTGTTTGGTAGTAAAGTAATTTACTTCGCATTTCCAAAGATCCTCCCCTTATCGTTAAGGTCGTCTTTATGTCTGCGTTTGTTATGTTCTCTACGTCCTCTTTTGTAACCCCTCCACAAGCTGACAATGATAATCCCAGCGCACCAATCGCTTCTCCAGGTAATGCTGCACACACTTTGGCAGTGAATTGCTTTTCGGTATAGGACGATGATTGCTTGGCGAAAGCGTATTGATCGATGCTAGAGCCGTGCGTCACCACTGTGATCACGTGCGAACCGTGCGTCTCAAGGAACCGCTCATAATCCACCCAGGAATCTCTGTACCACGGACTTGGTATTTCTGTTGGAAGACTAGCAAAGTCCTCTAGTACTCTGCCTTGAAGAGCAGTTTCGTATAGGCAGTTCGGTGAGAGCTGAACATCCAAGTTTTTGGTTGCAATATTCAACGATGTTCCAGCTACAGACCTTGAGTCTCCACTCACATGTTTAGTGGTAACATCTAAGGTGACGCCAAGAGAGAAGACAGTTTCTTGCTGGGCTTTCAAGCCCGTTAGAGTTGCTACACTCTTAAAAAAATGGCCAGTATTTTGATAAAACGATTGCTCTTTGACTAAGGTCCGATGTTCCACCTTGCGATAACAAGCATCAGATATCTCAGTGAAAAACGTTATCCCATTAGGAATAGAACCCAAGAGATCTTCAGTCGGAACGTAGATAGATTTCCCAAGCAGATGTTCTTCATTTTTACAACCTACATCAGAGAATGAAAATATTTACCGAGCTATTTACCTTCTGGGCATGCTTGCTGGGCTTCGGTATCACAGTCGTCATCACGAGTGCCTTCACCTCTGACGAAATGTGTTCGATTTCGGAACAAAGAAAAATTTCCTCATGCCCTTCAACTACTTGCCGAAAGGCATAGGTTTTCTTCGCGCATCCCCGGTCTCCTCTTACTGGGAAAGCTGATAGGGTGTGCTGCCATATAGTTGAACTGAATTTTGAAGTTACGAAAAGCGCTTGTTGGAGGTATTGAACTCATATTTTGTCACATCATATCATGCATTTTAGGCCATACCAGGGAAAGATTGTGACGTTGAGCAACTTATTTTTTCTTGTAGGTAAAGCACGGTGGGTACATGCGAAGGGCATTTCACTCAAAACAAATTGTACGGGATTTTCGGATTTTCCTAGTGCATTTTCGGAATTTTCTCCGGACTTATTGAATTTTTCCTGGATTTTGGTTGCAAATTACTGGTGTTTTTGGACTTTCCTTGGAGCTTTACGATATTATTCGGACTTTCCTGGTTTTGTTTGACTTATTAGACATTTTCGTAGTCCGTTGCAAAGTGTACGAGATTTTTAGAGTGGCTCTCATGCACATGCAGTGATTAGTGCATAAGCTCGCTAGTATTTATTTACCCTTTACCCCCTTTACTGTGCAGTGTTGCCATATGACATTCATTTTGGACTGTCGGTCGCCAACGGTGTGTCAGTTAATGCAGTATGGAAATAAAAGTATATAGCAAACAATCTCAGTATGATTATATATTAATGCATGTTGGCCATAATTAGGCTAGCATGAGGGAAACCACGTATTAACCGCTAATCGCCATCGCACTAATAACTGGCGCATCGGTGCAGGTGGCTGAGATGGCCAGATCTCCCACAAATGTGTAACACCACCACACTCAAGTCTCGTTTGGTAGACCAGATGTCTGCCTTTTGAGAGACTTGACTATGATGGCGTTACACGTATGTGGGAGTTCTGACCATCTCAGCCGTGTTTCGTAACGCCGATTTACGCTATCCAGTTTCTGTGATCAAAGTAGGAATTTTTCACAGGAAAATTCTACGTTCTGAAAAATTTGGAAGATATATAAGAGTGAAGTAGTTCAATGTTGTGCACTGTATTGGTTCCCTTAAATATTTTCAGCAAATCCTTGAAAACTTAGGATTTACCTGTCCGAAACTGATTTGCACTTTGACCACAGAAACTTTGAAAGTGTAAACTGGGCTTTAGCGACTCAGTGGTCAGAGTATCGATGCGCCAATTCGGAGTTTCGGGCTCGATTCCCGCTCGGGAGGAATTTTCATGTATGTGTATCATTGATATTTTAATAAATCCTTTCTTCAACTGAAATGGTAATAACTGAAATTTAAATATTACAGCGGCTATATTTTTATACTCATAATTAATGCACCTCAATGATTTGCGTCAAGTAGAAATGGAAAACGATTTGAGTGTAATCAATTCACTTACACTGAAATGTTACAACAAAGCACAATAAGAAAAGCCAATACGTTGTCATTCTTGGATTCCAACTTTACTAAAAGAAACAAATTGTTAATTGCAGAATTAATCCGCAAAACGTCCTTTTAAAAAACTTTTTACGATCACATTTGCATTTGCACCTGTTCTCTATAATACAGGTGCATGGTATTTCAATTCACTGTTTTTAACGCTCATTAGTTCTGCGAAGTGTGACAAAAATACCCCGAGCGTCATCGTCTAGCGATAACATTGTAACGAAACATTATATAATCCATTACAATATGGGGTTAAGCGTAGTATGAAGACTTACCAAAGCAGCTTCGCCGGCGAGGGAGGCAAGGAGATGGGGGCGGCTGCCACCCCCAATGATTTCCATGATCGGATTTCTGAATTGCCCAAATTCGATGAGAACAGAGGGGGGGGGGGATGAAAAGAGAGTGAAAATTCAATCTTTCCCAGACCTTCCTAGAATTTGCCCCCTCAAAAAAACATCCTGGCGGCACCATGCATTGTGTCAAAGCCAATTATTGTGTCATCTGCGGAAGTAAAGCTTAGGCGGACAACGCAAACCGAAACATTGACAACTCTTAATATTACGCCAAATTATGTTCTGCTGCACTTATTGTTCATAATTGCTAACAAAGATTATTCAGCATTGTTACACACGGTTAAAAATAAACAATATTTTTTAATCTTGTTGACAACTGTAGACAATAAGTGCTGCACAACATTGTTGCATCCTGTTTTACCGCAGGCTCACAATTTGTAGCTGTTTACCCGTCACTCTTCGCGCGCTCATGAACTTTTTTCAAGGAAATAAGGAAATACTTCATGTAGGTATCAACCTATGTTGCTGCAGAGAAAAAATGATTTGGATAGCGTACATGTTGCCCGCATAATTTTTTCTCCCAGTTGTTGACATAAATCCTGTTTTTGGGACCTCTCATACAACCGAAATATGCTATATCTGACGATTTCGGAAATTTCCAGTGTACGAGCAATAAACCAAATCCAATATCTATTCTCTATTTGTTCGCTCTAAAACCAAGTACAAGTAGTTTCGTAAGAATGTGAAATGCATACGTAAACAATATGCAAATGTTCCAATTAATATAACGCTTACATTACAGGACTACTCGTTTGAGTCCATTTAATGATATTTCAATTTAACAGCTGTCCACTGGAGTATTTCTACGTTGTTAAAAAACGGCAGTGCGTGTAGGCGAAAGAATTGAAATAATACAATATCTAAAATACGCTACTTCTGGTTACAGTCAAGGAAAATACAAAGAGTTTTGTTTAATTGCTTGAGGTTACACGCCCTGCTCAATCTCATCAAAGTGTCTCTCGATTTCGCGGATTTTTTCCTTCTCTCTTTGCAATTCGTCTTGGAGTCTATCCCTCAACCGCTCGCTCGTTCTAATTCTGCCCATCTTCTCGTCTTCCACTGCGGTCACCTGTTTGATTTGATCATCCAGGAACGCGATCTTCTCCTTGAAATCATCTTCTTTCTCGTGCAAGGCGTTCACGTTGTTTTCCAAACTGTCCGTGGTGCCTGTCATGTCTTGGAACTGGTTCTGAAGTTCTTCTTCTTTGCGTACGGCTCTGTTGAACTTCTCTTGGACACGCTTTAGATCACTCTCGAGCGCCTTCTCCCGCAGCGTTGCTTCCTTGTATCGATTCTCTTTCTCCTCTAGGTCATACTTCACTAATTTAGCGTTGTCTTCGATCTCTCTCGTTTTCTCATACCCTTCTTCTTCTTTCTCTTCGAGTCGTTTTCTATTACTCTCAGATTCCTCTGAACGAACAGCGTTTTGATCCAATTGACTAAAAATATCATTTAGTCTGTTTTTCACCCTCGCAAGATCACCTTCTAACTGCTCTTGTCGATTCTTCAACGACCTCGTCTCCGTTTCATTTCTCAGCTGACGTTCCGTAGCCGCCACGAGTTCAGTTTTTGCTGTCGCTTCTCGCTGTTCTGTTTCCTCGATTTTGTCTCTCAATTCCATTATCCGTTGCTTGATATTATCTAAAGAACGTCCTTTGCTCATTTTGAACTTCGCTAAGTAATAACCGCTTCAATGATTTTGTAATGTTTGTGTCGAAATACCGTAATGCTTAAGATTCAAACACCGGTAAAGTTCGAATCCCTTTCTTTATTTCTCTCGCTTACAACAAATAAAGTTCAAACCAAGTCAAGTTGACAATGATCATTGAAACAAGTGAGAAAGGTGGAGTTGGAGTTCCGTCTCGCCTTTTACTTCTGCACAATAAATGAGGATAATTTACGAGTAGAAGTATCCGCTACACGTCATGCTACCTGTAAAATATGCATAATAACAATCGACGAATATGCATGGCCCTTAAAATGCCTCAACACGAGCTGAATTTGGTGTGGACAAACGATTTGACCACTCCTAACAATAACAACGAAGTCACTGGTATATTTTGTGTGGTAGTATACACGTCAGACTATGACGACTAACTTTTGCCACGAAATCTCACTAAAATGATGATATTTTGTAATTACAATCAACTGTTTAAAGCGAAACGGTGCATGGATTTTTGTCGGCTGTACAAACATAATTTATGCAAATTGATGGTCTGTCCAAATTCGTCGCATATTTTTCGCAAAAATGTAGGCTAATATCTGTAGCAGGGAGTGGGTGGAGTGAAAATCTTCTGAATTTCACATTTTCAATATTAAGAGTTATTGAGTTGAAATTTGTGCTTGACAAGTTGACACGAGTGTCTTTCAAGTTCCAGCTGATCTTTTCGTTGTAGTGTTACTGTTTTTTAGTGTGCTTATATTATCATAAAGCAATTTATGCAAGATTTTCAAACAGATTTCCATGTACCATCTGGCACATTTTACGGTCAGTGGTTGGTCAGTGTAAAAGGTAAAAAGGTAATAGGTAGGTAAAAGGTCTAAAAAAAATTTTCGCGCGGAGCGACATTTAATTTACGTTTTCCAAAAGCTGGGGGTAAGTTTGGGGGTGTGGCCATATGCACTAGAACCCTGACCTCTCAATTTAACTCTGCATTTAGAGAAAAACAAACATGGTGCACAGATTGGTTCGATTTGGGGCTAGTTTGTCTGGCTATGTGCAGTCTGTTGGGCACAGATCAAGGCCTTCGTGTGTAAGTGTTTCTTTATGTGATGCCTTTGGCGGCTATGGTTACCTTTCTTTAGTTTTTCATCTATAATACCCTATTGAAATATAGTAAGTTATGTGTAGTCAAGTACTGTTAACTGTAGATGTTCAGCAGCAAAAATATGTATTGATATAGAGTTTCTTAACTTTCATTTAAAATCGACGTTAAGATTGCAGTACTAGACTACAACGACTCGATCACTGTTTTCATAGTTAGCTTGTATAAACTATATGCAGGAGTAGAAGGAGTGCACACAAAACATCCTTAAGTTTTGGAGAGCTCATCTAATGCTTCTTACATGAAGTTTAGGTTAGCACGTGGAAAGAGCTAGTAAAAATCGGGGCTAAGGCCTGTTCATATGGACCAAAGTTATTCCGGTTAGCGAGGAAACTTTTCGTCAAATTTGCAAGCGAGATCTCGTCTTGTTAACAAATTGTACGAAAAACTAGATTGCGTTCATATGAGACGAAAAGTTTTCCTGCTTACCGAGATCTCGCTTGTTGAAAGGCAAGATCTCAGTTAGCGGGATAAAATTCTCCCCATATGAACGCAATGTTCTCACTTAGGGGGATAATTTTTTCGTAGTCAACAAGTTTGCAACATGTAATTTAACAAAATGACAGGCGTAGGCATCACAGCTGAAAATTTCCCCCAGTAAGTGGGATAACGTTTCGCCATATGAAGAAAACAAAGCTATTTGGCTGGTCAAAAAGTTTCCTTACTAACCAGGATAAATTTGGCCTATATGATTTAAACCCATTATACTAATTATGAAACTTTCCTGCGATCCTAACTGGATCATTATTAACTAATAACATGGGCATCTAGTTCGAAAAACATGTCAATTTGTGCCTATGCTAACTGAACAAGCTGACAAGCATGTGCAATTTAGAGCTAAATAAAACTGTTTTAGCATTATATGGAAAGTTGTAAGCGATGCAATTAGCCAAGCAGGCTGAAGGTGTTTTTTTTTATGATGCAAGTATGCAGCTTCTACTTATTGTGTTGCTGCAAGCAAACCCACATTTTCCAATCTGAATAGGCATGTATCTGGAATACTGCTCTATTTGCCAAACCCAGTTTGCTCACTTTACTTAAATTAATGCAATACTTCATGGAATTTTAACAAATGTCTTTTTAGAGATAAAAAGATTTGGGTCTGGACTTTTTTTCAAGTTTACCATTAACTAATTAAGGCATGGTGTGCTTAGTTATGCCTTATGCTGTCCAAAAAAATGCTAGACAGTTTTACGTTTCAAGGGAGACAGTTGCATTTTAGTTGTTTTAACGTTGTGATTTGATTTATAAAACACAAAACAATGGACACTACGTAAATAGTAAACATTTTATTCTAAACGTTTTGACCAGTGATACAATTCGTCATCAGTAGAAATCACTCTTGAAGTCACCTCAAGCGAGATACAGCACCAAAGTACCTTTCTACTGATGATGACATGTATCACTTGTCGAAACATTTAGAATAAAATGTTTACTATAAATGTATTGTGCATTAATTGTTTTGTGTTTTATTAATATACTCTATGGCAGTCGTATGATATTAAGTTCTGCTAGAGTTGGTTTATGGACTTGTGCATGTTTTCCTTTGCTGATATAAGGTACTTTGGTGCTGTATTTTGCTTAAGGTAACTTCAAGAGTGATTTCTTAAATTTTTTGTTAATTGTCTTTCCAATGTTCAACTCTATGTCATTCCTCTCAGAATCTGAAAAGTCAACACGCACCAACATCCTCCTATCCAGGAGAGATTGGTTTTGCAGTAGTGGGAGGATGGCCTTTTGAATGCCAGTCACAATGATATAGCTTAGTTACTGTATTGCCAATGCCATACAAACAAAATGTGAACAAATTTGCTTTTTTCAATTTTAATTAGTGGAAATTTTCACATGCATTTTCTACAACCTCATCAACAAGTGCAGAGTTTTTCTCAAATGCATATGATGCGGTCAAGGATATCAAAGATGACTGCAAGTTGTTAGTTGGAGGTTAGTACAGCTTTTGTAGTAATAAAATGTAATTCTAACATCTATTAGTATCCAAATGAGAAGCATGGGTTTACCCTTGACGGATAAAATTCTCTTGCGTTTCAGGCAGAGTAATTAGATTAATAAATGATCAGGATACTCTGTAAATAGTATGAATTACTGTAAATATATTTTTAAGTGTCTCTGCTTTCAGGCTTTGGTTTGTGTGGTATCCCAGAAAATCTTATTCAAGGTTTGCTGCAATTGAAAGTCAAAGGACTTACAA
This sequence comes from Phenganax stokvisi, assembly GCA_025400075.2. NCBI lineage: Eukaryota > Metazoa > Cnidaria > Anthozoa > Malacalcyonacea > Clavulariidae > Phenganax > Phenganax stokvisi. Next base: position 10,163 of record JAODVQ020177730.1, read on the forward strand.
TTGTGAGCAATAATGCAGGGTACGTTGTCTGTTTTGATGTTGATTTTACGTGTAACCTTTCAACCACAGCAGAAGCCCTATTCTATTCAAGATTAACAATTGGAACTTCTCATTGCGTCAATCATGACGCATGTCACCGTAACATTGCTGTATCAAATGTTTTTGATTGACCAGCTTAATTGGATTTTATAAACTTGGGGGTTCTAATCGTGCTTGTTTTTTTCATCGCTGATGGTGCTCATTTTTGTAATTTGTATTATTATAATTTCAGGGTTGACGATTTTGGCCTTGGATTTCTTCTGAAGTCCAAACAGGTACTTTATATTTTTTGTTCTCCAAATACACCTTTTTGACTTCTTGTTTAGTGTTATATACGAATGTTTAGGGACTGTTAAACGCAAGGACTGCTTGCGCAGACTTTGTTAGTAGAATAAAGTATACTGCGTCTATGGAGTGTTTTTTCATGAGCATTTAACTGAAACGAAATCAGATAAAAGTAATGTCATTTTATTATTTAGCGATAATGTAATCCATATTGCAGATAAGACGAATGATATCTTCTTACGTTGGTGAGAACAAAGAATTTGAAAGACAATTCTTAACTGGAGAATTAGAAGTGGAACTTACGCCTCAGGTAAGAGCTTAAACCTCAGATTCAAAAGAAGTTGTACATAGAAACTTCAACTTCTTTATTAACGTACTCCCAGAATGATGTAAAGGGAACCCACCGTATGTACCCCAGTGCTTCATCAACATTGCGACACATGCTGAGTTTCAATTAAAGTGCAGTGCCACCAAATGGTTTATATATACTTATTTTTGTCCTAAAAATGGTTGCTGACTGTTAAGGTGTTTGAATTAGGAGATTTCGATGTTTTATGCTAAAGGGAACGCTTGCTGAGCGAATACGAGCTGGTGGTGCCGGCATTCCCGCGTTCTTTACGCCGACAGCGTTTGGAACAGTCATACATAAAGGTGGAGCACCAATCAAATACAACGAAGATGGAGGCATCGATATTCTCAGTTCTCCAAGAGAGGTACGTGAACATTATTTCCATAAATATGTGGATAAATAAATACTGATGAGTTATCGATCTCATTCAGGCGAGGGAGTTTAATGGAAAGTCATATATAATGGAAGAGGCAATATGCGGCGACTTTGCTCTAATAAAAGCGTGGAAAGCGGACAAGAGTGGAAACTTGATCTTTAGGTATAATTGAATTTTCTGCAGAAATCCCTGAAGCATTTGTTTCATTTAATATACATGAGCACCGTAATGATGTTATATGCAGAAATTGCGGTGGAAAATGAGTGAGTTTTGAAAGTACCAAAACAACTTCAGAGGTCCATCTATTGTATATGATTCTATACATTCGTGTGTTTTAAGGAAGACAGCTGCCAATTTTAATCCACCAATGGCTAAAGCGGCGAAGATTACTATAGTTGAGGTAAGGTTATTCATGTGTGTTGTAATGTTGATAACCTCCTTTTTGAAAGAGAGGTGAAGGGCAAGCCATAGAATTGTTAGTATAACTACAATAAACACAAGCGCCACAATTGAGGCACTGTTGATTCAATGTATCATTTCAAAAAAGTGCAGCTGTATTAAAGTAAGTTTTTCTTCTGCTCCAACTGAAATCTGAGTTTAGGTATGAAGCTTTGGTGTTTCCAGGACCAGGACCGTAGCCAAGGGGGGGCAAGGGGGGGCTTGGCCCCCCAATCACTTGAGAACCACATTTTTAAAACGTTGAAAACGGGCTAGAAATATGTTGGGGGCGGGGGGCGTCTCACTTTGAAAACTGAAAATTTTCCGAAGTGAGCATGCCCTCTGACCTTTCTAAAGTGTATGCACCCCCCCAAAAAAAGTTAGGTCCTGGCTACGCCACTGTCCAGGATAATGGTTGAGGTGCAGAGGGTCATATACAAAACGCAGTTTAAAGGATAATCACTATATTCTTCCAAACGTATAGGTGGAGGAAATTTTGGAAACTGGAGAAATTCCACCGGAACAGATTCATGTGCCTGGAATCTATGTCGATAGAGTTTTAAAAGGGCAAAACTACGAGAAGCGGATGGAGGTACTTGCTATTGGTACATAATGCGTCTACAGTGCAAACATCACACAAAACAAATGTAATATTAGCACGGGTTAGCGTTAGGGCTGTTCAATTCTGTGAACAATTGTGACGAAGTTTCGATTACCTTGCTTCTGCGGACCAACGCTAATCAAGCCATTCGTCCTTCATTATATAGCGTGTTCGAATATTCAATGAGAGAGGTGCTGGAAAGGAAAGGTCCGAGGCAGATCTTCTCCGAGAGAGAATCATTCGTCGCGCTGCGCTCGAATTTGAAGATGGAATGTACGGTATCCTTCATAAATACTTAGATGACGTTGGTGCATGAGAACAAAAATGGATCATTAGCCTGTTGCTCGTGTAATAGATTGTACATGTGATGTATTTGTTAGATTCTCCCATAAGTTAGGCTGATGCGGTATTTAAAAAAAACCGATATCGATATATCGAAAAAAAATCGATAATATCGATATTTCGATATTTTTTCCGCTATTTAAAAAAATGCATAAAAAAATAAAATTTTACGAAACGGCACAACGAACATCAAATACAGCTTTATTTGTGCAAAAAATTGTTATTACTGAATTTCAGCATGAATTTACGGCTCTTACTATATTATGTCAAGAAGTTGTCGGCTAGAAATATAAGTATGTTCGCTTGTTTAGGTTTTGGCTGCGCTCTCTGCGAGCTTACAATCTGACCGGGCTTACAAATAAACAATTAAAAAACCATTAAAAACATATTAATCACTTTTATATCGATAAACCGATATTTATCGATATTTCGTGATCTACGCACTTTTTCCTTAACAACAACTTATAGCTAATCTCGGTATTGGTATGCCGATGTTGGCAAGTAATTATATAAAACCTGGAATCACTGTTCATCTGCAAAGTGAAAATGGACTTCTCGGCCTGGTAAGCGTACTTTTAGGCGAAGCAAACCTAGATTTTTTGACTTTTGTACAATTCGGTTTTTGTAAAGTATTGGATAGCTTAAGATGTTTTGTAACGCAGGGACCCTTTCCTAGGGAAGACGAGCTTGATCCTGATCTTATAAATGCTGGTAAGTGGACAATAAGATATCTTGTTTTGTATGTTATGTACTCATTCTTCATTGACTCGCATATTCATTTAAGGCAAAGAAACTGTAACCGCCTTACCAGGAGCTGCTTATTTTGCAAGTGATGAGTCTTTTGCCATGATTCGTGGGTAAGACAAAGCAGAGTGCATTCATACTGGCTTTTTTGCGCCTGTGTGTGTTTTTAACTGCCGAACGGCTTTTAGAGGGCACGTTGATTTGACTGTTCTTGGTGCCATGCAAGTATCTCAGTACGGCGATCTTGCTAACTGGATGATCCCGGTGAGTGTTTAAATCATCTTCTGCTCCCTTCGTTTTAGCATGTAGGACTGTAGATTTATTGGGAGTAGATTTATGGAATATGGATGGTATATCTTTTTTCAGGGTAAAATGGTCAAGGGAATGGGAGGGGCGATGGACTTAGTTGCCAGTTCTTCAACTAAAGTCGTCATTACTATGGAACATACGGCAAAGGTATACGGTAGCTGAAATGATCAAAACATCATTTGCTCCTCTGTTTTAAGTCTCGTTGCTTATAATAGCAAGCGAGCGACTTCATTTCGGAGATTGACAGATAGCAGCTTTTGAAAAATAATTGTTATTAACCATCAATTACAACTTTTGAGTTATAACTCCGTTCACTTACTTTAATTGACTATAAATCTTGTAAATTAGTTTCGCAATCATTGTTGCACTGTTAGGGAGGAAAGCACAAAATTCTCGAGGAGTGCACTTTGCCATTGACTGGTGAAAAATGTGTGGATGCTATTATCACGGAAAAGGTTAGTTCGTGCAGTTTTGTCGAAATGGTACGGTACATTACATTTGTGGAGCGTTCTTTAGATGATTATAGCGTGACAATTACCTGGGGCCAGTTGTTCAAAGCTGGGTTAGCGTTAACACTGGGTTAACAAAAAGTTTGAAGCAAATTTTAACCGCTTGTTTACTAACTTGGCAACATTCTTCCACAAAGCTAGTCTACCTTACTTGTATTAAAATTAGCGCTGAGTGCGCGAATTTTAGTACTGCGCGAAATATTATTCGCACGAAAAGGTTTCTGGTTTAATATGGGACGTTAATTAATTGTTAGTAATGCAAGCGGTTCATCCAGTTAATTTATTCGCATTATATACACATTGATATGTGCTTGAATTGTCTTACTACATGCAACACTAAAAATCAAAAATGCCTTCATCTTCATCCTGTTTAATTTTTGTGGGACTATATTCTCAGGTTAAATTGTTAGAATTTTAAAAGAAGTTGGCATAAAAGTTTGCCATTCAAGCTACAACAAATTGTTC
>JAODVQ020177838.1:0-14618 GCA_025400075.2 Phenganax stokvisi
AGGCACGAAATGAAGAAGCAAGAAGCCCATGACTTTAGGCATGGGAGTATCACAAAGTTAATCTTCATGAAGGTTATGCTACAGAACGTAATTCTTGAGACTAAATAACGCTGCAGGTAAAAAATATATGTTGTAATAACACGGCAAATTTGATAATCTTAGGGAATAAAACAATCGGACAGCATGGAGGTAAAAATGCGTTCACCCAATATAATTTTAATGATGTGCGACGACCTTGGATACGGCGATGTCGGATTTAACGGAAATGAAATTATCAAAACCCCGAATTTGGACAGGCTGGCGAGGAACGGGATCCGATTTACACGATTTTATGCCGGAGGACCGGTCTGTTCCCCGACACGCGGGACATGTCTGACCGGGAGACACTATTTTCGATACGGCATAACACATGCCAATCGCGGACACTTACCCGCACAGGAAATCACACTCGCGAGAATGCTAAAATCTTTTGGCTATGCAACCGGACATTTTGGAAAATGGCACCTCGGAACGCTGGACCCGAATTATTCGGGGAAGCCGAATCGTGATCCTGCACGTAATTACGCGCCACCGTGGGAACGAGATTACGATGCCTCTTTTGCCACAGAGTACGCCGTGCCAACTTGGGACCCTACAGTAGGTGTCCAGGGTGGCGGTAGACGTTCGGAGCAACCGTGGGCATCGCCTTACTACGAGAATGGAAAACTCGCGACGGAGAATCTGAAAGGATGCGATTCCCGGGTGCTAATGGATCGCGCAATCGCATTTATTGAACAGACGCTTGAAAAAGGCGAACCGTTCTTTACGACAATCTGGTTTCACGCGCCACATACCCCGGTCTTTGCCGGACCGGAATACCGCAAGATGTACGCCGAATACAGCGAAAATGAACAACACTATTACGGTTGTATTACCGCAATAGACGATCAAGTAGGACGGTTGTATCACACTTTGGCAGCCTGGGGTGTATCCCAAAATACAATGATCTGGTTCTGTTCGGACAACGGACCCGAAGGACGCACAGGTCAGGAGGGTCGCAACCGGGGCTCAACAGGCGGCTTGCGCGGACGAAAACGCTCTCTGTTTGACGGTGGTGTCGGTGTGCCTGCACTCTTGCACTGGCCGGGACATGCGGACCCCGGGCGTGTGGTAGAAATGCCGTGCAGCACCCTCGATTACTTCCCGACAATCGCCGAAACCCTGCAATTTGAGATGCCCGATAATCGACCCATTGACGGCATCAGTCTGCTACCGACCATTGAAGGAGACATGACAGAACGTCCGACCCCGATTCCGTATCGGTTCCATAGTGGAAAAAACGCGATGTTTCAGGCACCGACCACTGCTATGATGGATAACCGATATAAATGCTTGACCAATCTATCAGCGGATGGCAGCGAAGATTTGTGTTTTGATATGATTGAAGACCGCGCAGAAACCGTCAACTTGGCAGATGAACAAAGCGAGCGATTGGTGCAAACCCGAAAGTCCCTGCGTCAATGGCTCGATTCCTGTAAAGTGAGTCATAACGGTGGCGATTATGGTGAGGCGTTTGAACCTGTTGCGCCGTTTGAAGATGTCACAGGTGATTGGTTGTGAAGTGGCTTGTAGGTTGGGTTGAACGGCGGACCCCCAAAAATCGCTGACAGACAATCAACTTTACAGTTTCTCGGAACCCTTGAGTTCCCCAAAATCCGAGTGAAACCCAACGCTACGGAAACACCCAAGCAAAGACACCTACATCTACGCTCAGAGAGAAAAATTTAATTTTCAACGAGATATTTTGTAACACTTCTCCATTTTTTATCGTGTATTTTAAGGGATGATAGATTCTTTTACGCTTTGCCATTAATTTATCCTTACCTATTTTTAATTTCCTATTGACATTTTAAGTTTTTTGTGGTATAATACTTTATAGTCGTTAAGTTTGGGCTAGCGTTTTTATTTAAAGTTATTGATATACGAAACACAATTTGGGGGAAACACAAAATTATGGGACATCAAACACAAAATTGGGTGAAAGTCGCCGGGTTGCATGAGGTGCTTGAAGGGCAACCGAAAGCGGTTCAGATGGGAGAAGGACGCAGCGTCGCACTCTTCAACGTTGATGGAAAGATTTACGCAACAGATAACCAATGTCCACACATGGGGTATCCGCTCACACGAGGCACCGTCCGAAACGGTATCTTAACGTGTGATTGGCACCGTCGCAGTTTCGATTTGGAGGGCGGCGGCTGCTTCCACGTTGAATGCGATGACCTGCGCGTCTTTCCGGTTGAAGTCCGAGACGATGAAATTTGGATTGATCCCGGCGATATGACCTACCGTCGCGCAGAAGAACATAAGCAGCTCCTCCGAGAAGGGCTATTAAGCGAAGACCGATGGACAATGTCCAAAGCAATAGCACTGTTACTGAAGGGCGGCGTACCAGAAGAAGAGGTTATGGGTTCGATTCTGGAGCATGTCAGTCGCCACATTGCGACCTCTCACGGCGCGGAAGGCGGAAGCGACGTCTCCAAACTTATCAATGGACTCAAAGTCGGACGCACATACAGTGGTGCCGATAGACTCATCGCTGTTACGACTGCAGCCTGCGCTGCCGCGGGACCCGCATCGGAACGGCTTGAAGTTGTGCCGTTACCTGAACCCGTTGCTTGGGAGAAGATCAGTCAATGGATCCGGAACTTCTCTTATGAAGGGCAATCGGGACGGATTGAGCGATGCTTGTTCACAGCATATCACAAAGGGGACGCAGATAAGTTAGTTCCGTTGCTCTTTGAGTGTGCAGTCGAACCGCATTTTATTGACGCTTCCCATATTCCGCAGTACGTCAGTTATCTCGCTGAAGTGATTGATGAATTTGGGTGGGAACGTGCATCGGAACTGGTTTTCTATCTCGGTGCGCAACTCGTAGGACATCGCCCAGATGAGCCAGAACGATACCGTAGAGACGCTATCCGACTGATGCAAGAGATGCTTCCGACTGTTGAAGGTGCTACCTTAGAACGAACCGTTAAATTTGACGAAGACGCTTTCGTTGCGGCACTCACGAGTGTCAATCTCCAACGCTCGTTTGAAGCGGTACAGGCAGTCTTGGTTGACGGTGTTAAATTGGATCGGTTGATTACAACGCTCGTCTTACTTGCAGCAGACCGCATGGCGAATACGCCTGTAAATGTAGACGCGGGTTGGGAAAACTTAACGATGGAACTCAATCTCGCGGCATCTTTACGGCGTGCACAGGAAGTTGGTGGAAATCTTGTCGCCGCGAAAGGAGTTTTCCACGTAGCATGGCAAATCTTCGCGGATCGCTGGATAAACATTCCTTCACGAGCTCTCAGCGAACCCTTGTGTCAAGAAAAGCTGGATGTTGCGAATGAGACAGCGGGTCTCAAGGACATTATCGATGCAATTGAGACACTCAACGTTCAAAGTGTCGGACCAAAAGTGCTGGGTTACCTAAATGCAGGGTATTCTGCCGAGCGACTGATGGAAGAGATCGGTCATACAGTCCTATGGGATGATACAGGAAGTGAAGTCCTGCCGACACTGCGCACCGTGTTTGAAGAGTGGAAGCGTGCAGACGGACATCCGGCGCAACCGCAACTGCTGGTCGGATTGGCGCGCTATGTTACAGATATCCGATCGAACACGGATAACAAATCTGCGGCGACGACCGCAATGCGGTTCGCTGAAGGCAGAACAACGATTGAGGTCTTTGAGGAGTAATATCTCATGCGCCAAAACGCTTCGGACTCCTCACGTGCAGAATATATTGAGGCTGTGAATAACGGGGACGCGAACCGTGTCAAATCCCTGTTAACAGATAACCATGAACTGCTTGCGTCCATTGATGAACCTTCGTTCGCCTTTGACGCGCCAGCGATTGTGTTCGCCGCTGCATCTGGCAACCGCGAACTCATCAAGGTTTTGCTGGAGGCTGGTGCTGATATTGATGTCAAGAGCTACTGGTGGGCTGGGGGTACATCGGCGTTACAGCACGCAACAGGTGCTATGCTAAGTTACAACAGAGAACTCGCTGAATACCTCATCGAACAGGGTGCAACAATTGACGCACACGCCGCTGCAGGCTTGGATATGTCCGACACGCTTGCAACCTTGATACGTGAGAACCCTGATGTCGTCAACGCTCCAGGAAGTGACGGTATGTCGCCGTTGCATTTCGCTGCGACACCGCGAATCGCTGAATTGCTACTTGAAAACGGAGCAGATATAAACCACCGCGACCGCGACCATTACGGAACGCCAGCACAATGGACGATGCGAAGACGACCAGAAGTCTGCCTCTACCTGCTTGAACAGGGCGCCGAAGCAGATGTTGTCCTCTATTGCGCGATGGGAGATATTCAACGCGCAGAGGCGGAATTCCAAAAGAATCCGGAACTCCTCAAACTTCGGATCAATGTGAAATCGCCTAAAGGCTACGTGACACCAACGGTGGAGACACCTCACGTTCAGGAAGTACCGGGTGGACATGTCTATGCCTATCAAGTCGGACCGACCATGCCGCTCCTTGAGATCGCACTTCAATCCAAGCAACCAGCCATCGTTGATCTGCTCATCGATTCCGGTTATGAGATCAATTTGCGAGATTGGTATGTGCTTGTCGGGCAGGGACCCAAACGGTTTGATACACTGGTGAAACGGTTTCTGGCAAAGGGTTGGGACATCAACGCTTCTCAAAAACATCGACGTGGGATGTGGACACCGCTACATTGGGTCGCACAACGCGGTTTAACAAACGGTGTCGCCTGTCTATTGGCAAACGGTGCTGACCCGAATGTAACCGACGATAAGGGACAAACGCCGCTACACTTCATTGCCCAGAAGGGTGTCGGTAAAAACCAGGTCCAATTGTTGATTGAACACGGTGCAGATCCAAACGCACGTGATAATTCCGGACAGACCCCGCTCGATTATGCCAAGAGAGCAAAACGGAAAACAGTCGCAACATTTCTTAGGACTTACGCATGCGGCTCTTTTGTAGCATAAACTTCCAGTTTGTGCTAATAGAACGCTGTGTTTTCCGCAAAATCTCATCTCACAGAACAGGCTGCAGTCAAAATCGCGTAAGTCCTGGTTTATAATAGGAGAAAAATATCGTGTTATCCAAAAATGGAAATTTCGTCAAAGTCGCTGCCCTCAGTGAAGTCGCAGACGGAAAACCGAGGGCAGTCAGAGTTGAAGGGCATAGTATCGCCCTCTTTCAACATGAAGGCAATGTCTACGCAACGGATAACCAGTGTCCGCACATGGGATATCCGTTAGTGAGAGGACGTGTCAGGAAAGGTGTTTTATCGTGCGATTGGCACGGTTGGAGTTACGACATGGAAGGGGGCGGCTGTTTCACCGGCGGTTGTGATGACCTCGCCACGTTCCCCGTTGAGGTTCGCGACGGCGATATCTACATAGATGTTGCCAGCGGCGGAAAGAAACGCGACGATGCACATTTTCTCCTGCTAAAAGAGGGATTGCTATCCACAGACAGCTGGACGCTTTCTAAAGCGATCGCCATTATGTTAGCAAAAGGCGTTTCCGAAGAAGAGACGTTGGAAATCATGGTGAAACACATGGGACACCATATCTCTACAGATGAGGATGCCTTCAATGGCGGTAGAAAGTTGGCAATGATGATGAACGGCGTAAACGTTGCGCATCTCTATGAACCTGAAGACCGGCTCATCCCGCTGATGATGGCTGCCGAGGGCGCATCTGGCAGACTCGGGGATCGACCGGATCGTCAACCGCTGCCACCACCTATTGATTGGCAGAAACTGGAGAACTGGATTAGCGTCTTCACCGCTGATAAGGAGTGGGAAGGTGTCGAGAAGTGTCTCATCACTGCCCGACGGTTGGGAGGCAATGATGAAAAAATCATCCCGCTCTTTTTTGAATGTGCAGTTCAACCTTTCTTCCTCAACCACTACAGGAATCTCATCGATCTCGCACACCTATCTGAGTTGTTGGAGCGATTCGGCTGGGAATTAACAGGCGAATTAGTCTGCAGCCTCGGCGCAAAGATTCTTGGGCAAGGACGCGGCAGACCGGGCGAACTTCATCGTGAAGCCATCCAAAAACTCGAGGAGATTGATCATATCTTTGATGAACTTCCACAGGAAACATCAGTCGAAACCGCCGTCGATTACGATGAAGATAAATTTTCGGCCGCCCTTGTAAGTGGCGACCTTGACGAGGTTTTTGACGCTGTAACGGAAAATCTGACTGCAGGGGTCCCCATTAACACGCTCGCGACAACTATGCTCATGACCGCGGCGGATCGGATGGCACGCACACCGGTGAATATGAGCCCGGGATGGTGGGACCTAAAAGATGAGATGGAAATTGCATCAACAGTACGGAAAGTGCTTCGGTACGGCGGAACGAAAGTCGCTGCGAAGACACTCTACCACGCCGCATGGCGATTTTTCAACAACCGGTGGCTTAACATTCGCCATCAACCGATTACACAACTGAGAACATCCGCAACGTCTAAAACCGGTGATGAAGACGCAATGATCGCCGAAATTTTAGACGCGATTGAATCCGTCCGTATCCAAGAGATTGGACGGCGAACCCGCGAGTATCTCAACGCAGGTTTTTCCGCGGAGCGGTTAATGTCTGAAATGGGACTCTGTATCCTCAAGGACGATAACGGCGGCGAACTCCTCAGTTTAATTTATATAGTCTCTGAAGAATGGAAAACGTGTGAGCCACATCCTGCCAGAAATCAGATGATTGTCGGGTTAGCACGCTGGGCGACAGATATCCGTAGAAATTCAGGGAACGATTCCGCTGTCCAGACTGCACACCGTTTCGCACGCGGCGAAACCGCCACGGAACTCTATGAATAGCACAATTTAACCAACCGGCATTCAAGCGTTGGCATTCTCACTAAGCGGCGAGTATCTCGCTATCGCACTATGGGATGCTACAATTCAGATACTACACTGGAGGGAAAACAGTGAGCAATGAAAAAAAATTAGGAGAAGGCTCTTACATAGATGCAAAAGGACGCACACGTTGGCATGAGAACGATAAGCTTTCACTAAAACTCTTGGAACTCCATACCTTTCTGATTATTGCCGACTATCCAGAAGACCACGCAACACGGTATCCGTGGTTGGCACATTATATCTCTCGGTTTCCCGAACCGATGTCGGATTTAATTGCCCAAGACAGATTGATAGAAGAACTCCCGGGTGCGGGAAAAGTAATGGCGAAAATCATTGAGGATCTACTGGAGAGTGGCACTACCGCAAAACTGGAAGAATTCGCAGGCGATACACCACGAACCGTCGTAGAACTCGTGCCTATCCCAGGGCTCGGCGCGAAAACGATTAAACGACTCTACGAAGAGGTCGGTGTCGATAGCCTCGTCTCGCTCCGCACAGCGATTGATGATGGGAAACTCAAAGGTTTCAAAGGCATCGGCAAAAAAACGTTAGAGAAATTTGAGGCGTATCTTGATGCAGCTTTGGTGGAAAAGTATTGTAGGTTGGGTTGAACGGCACTTCAAAAAGCATGTATATTGGATGGACAACCTTCAAATTTTTAGGGTGCTTCAAGGCACAGAGAACCGAGTGAAACCCAACGGTTTTCTAAACGGGTAAGGAAAATTTAAAAAATGGCAAATTCATTAACAACAGGCGAAATAGTTGATGGCAAGAAGCATGGCTATTGGATCACCTATTACGCGAACGGAAATAAGCGGAGCGAAGGGGGCTACATTCACGGTAAGAAGGACGGACCTTGGATCACTTACCACAAAAACGGAAACAAGGCGAGCGAAGCCTCCTTCCGTGATAACAAATACGAAGGGCCTTGCATAACCTACCATGAAAACGGGAACCTTAGATCCACAGGAACCTATCCCAAACACGTCGGCAAATCCTACGACGGCAAAAAGGAGGGTCCCTTTTACGGCTACGAAGAAGACGGTAAAACAGTCTGGCTCATCGTAACGTATAAAAAAGGCGGCAGCCGTGCGAAACCGGATGAATACCCGCTCGGTGTCTGCGACGTTTGTGGCGAAGGAAGACGTTTGGCGTGGAAGGATACCTGTCCAAAGTGCGGTGCTGAATTGGAGCGACGCTGAGACGAAGGATACGACTTTTCGCGTCAACCTATCAAGGTAAATTTAAAAATTTTGTCCATTAACTTGACAAACCTTTTTTTACGGTGTATAATACTATTACTACGTATTTAGATTTAGTATTTACATTTCGTAATTTAGAACATGAGCGTCAACATTTTGGCTTATATGTCAGATTCACCTTTAACTATAGGGCTTACGCATACTGCTCTTTTGTGTTTTGTAGCATAGGCTGTTAGCCTGTGCACTGAGAACATCTCGATTTTTTGAGAGTTTACCTGCTAACGGAGCGTAGTATCGTCAAAATTGCGTCCGTCCTGAATTATATAAGGACCAACCCGATGAAAACCAAGAGATTACACCCATTAGAACTTGAAGTGATGAAAGTGGTATGGAAATTGACGCGTGCCACGGTCAACGATGTCCTCGATAACATTGACCGCAAGCTCGCCTATACCACTGTCGCCACGACTATGAAAAGCCTGGAAAAGAAAGGCTTTTTGTCGCATGAAGTTGATGGTCGGACCTTTGTTTACCAGCCTTTGGTCAAAGAGACAGAGATTACGCATTCCATGCTCAACGATCTGCTGGAGCGTCTCTTTGACAATTCAGCCGAGAAACTGGTGAACACACTCCTCGAAGTGCGACAAACCAACGCAGAGGAACACAACCGCTTACAAGCGTTAATTAACAACTATCAACCTGAAGGAGAAAAAAACGATGACTAAGCAAATCCTCCTCTCCCTTCTCAATTCTTCGTGGCAGTGGATGCTTCTGATCGGCTTGATATGGCTTGCAACAAGTTCCCTGTTTCGCAAAAACCGCCGTTCCAACACCACTGTCCACCTGCTCTGGCTGTTATCTCTACTCAGTCTACCGATCCTGTTCGGTTTAAATCAGTTCGTACCAGCACCCTCAATAGGTAGTGCGGGACCAGAATTCGCGCAGACAGAGCCAGTAAACATAAGCGGTTTAGCTGCGCTGACGACAGACCTACCGGAAGTTTCATCCACTGAAAGCGATACACAATCCAAGAACCAACCGCTTGCTGGCGGTAAGTCTCTCTTTAATTGGGAAACCAAAACGGATCTGCTACTGTGCGTCTGGGCAATCGGAGCAATCGCTATGTTAGTCCGTTTCATGTTTGGCTTGTACCGAATCCGTCAGCTCCGACGCAGTGCTGTAGCGGCTGATGACTCGTATCAGGCAATCTGCCGACGATTGGCACAACAACTGAACATAAAGCGTCCTGTCACCGTCTGTTTCTCAGATCGGGTCACGTCGCCGATCTCATTCGGTTGGTTATCACCCTACATTCTGATTCCACGAAAGTTGAATGTGGAGCAGTTTGAGTTGGTAGCCGCCCACGAATTAGCACACATCCAACGCCTCGATTGGTTAACAAACCTCTTTTCGCACGTAGTAGGCGTTATCTTCTTCTTCCATCCGATTTACCATCTCCTTAATCACGAACTCATCCGCCTCCGAGAACGCATCTGTGACGATTGGGTCATCCGATTGACAGGTGCCAGAAAAAACTACGCACAGTGTCTATTGGATCTGGTGCATCACGAAGACCGGGTTGTTCCACTCGCGTTATCCCTCAACCAGCCATCGAAATTGGAATCTCGCATCGGTTCTATTTTGAAAAACGATCGGCAGTTAGACGTGCAACTGAAGCCGCGTTTGCAGCTGATAGCGGCAACCTTACTCCTAACCTGTCTACCCTTACTATCAATGGCACAACTGGTTCCACTGAAAACTTTCCAAGTCTCACTCTTCGCGCAGACACCTGAGCAATCAGAAAAAGCGGTCGATAAGACTGAAAAAGAGGTGAAGGCTGTCATCGTTAAAGAGAACGACGATGACTCTGATGATGCGCGTGGATGGTTGGAAGTCCGCAATCTAACCGATAAAGAAGTGAACTTGAAAGGGTGGACCCTGGAGTTTACCACAGCCATGTGGGATACCGAGTGGAAGGTAATCCCGTTCAATAAGAACGCTAAAATCTCCGATGGTGGTGTCGTCATTAAAGAACTTGACGATGCTTCTGGTGATACGTATGCCTGGTTGAAACTCCGTGCAACCGATAAGCGAATGAACTTGAAAGAGTGGACCCTGGACCTTGCCACCACTAATCTTTTCACCGCCAAGTTGGTTACCGAGCGAAAGGTAATCCCAACTCTCTTTTTTACTAAGGATCTTAAAATCCCTGCTGGCGGTGTCTTTCGGGTTATTGACTTGGAATCAATCGAAAAATTAGGCCCTATCGTGGTGCAATATAAGTACCCCGCCAAGCGAAAAAAGGAACGTGGACAGACAAAAAAGAAAATGGAGGCTATAAGCGACCAGACTGAAGAGCTCCTCAAACAACTCAATACGTTTCAAGAGAAGTTGCAGCAGCTACATGAAACCGTAGCCAAGACGAAGGATAAAGCGGATACCCTTGATCGGGTGGAAGAGCTGCTCGAACAACTCAACGCGGATCTGAAAATGTTGCAGCGTGAGACAGAGAGCATCTTCGCAGCCAAGACGAAGGGTAAAGAGGATACCCTTGATCACATGGCAGCATTAGTCAAGCAGCTCAACGCACATCTGGAAGTAGTGCGAGACCTAATTGAACGTGCCGCCGCAGCAAAACGCGAATCTGTGCTTGGTGCCATCGGAGAGGCAATGCGGATAAAACCCGCCACACTGGAAAAATGGTTGAACCCACAAAATCCTGTAATCGAAATCAGGAATCCTGCTGAAGGTGGAAAAACCGGCGAAATGCTCCTAAACGGAAACATTGTACCGTTTGATGAATTGCCTGTCCGCCTTCTCAACTTATCTAAAGAACGAAAATCTACGCTTATTATCCAACCTGGACGAGATGTAACTCATGAACAGATCGTCAAAGTGATGGATATAGCAAAAGCGGCAGGTATTGAGCAAATTGAATTCGCAACTGATCTAACTGAAGATGAGCGGATGCAGCGTGCTTTTGGCAGCCAGCTTCGAGAGATGGTCGAAAAGGGTGAAATCACTGCCGAAGAAGCCCGCGAACAATACGAGAAAGCATTTCCTCGTCGTAAAGCGGATTAAGGATCAGGAGGGTTCGTAGGGACAAGTAACTGTCGTGCCTGTCCCTACATGAAGTAGGGAAATTGCAATATGAGGGGAAGCACAATGAACGTAATAAAACGATGTGACGGAATGAACCGCCGCGATTTCCTGTGCGTTAGTGCGCGATAATTTTTCCATCAAATCCCAAAAATAACTTCCCTTATTTTCTCCTATCTGATATACTTTACATATCAAGTTTGGGTGGCATTTTTATGAACGGTGCAAGCCGTTTCTGCCACCCTCCCAAGTGCCAAAACTTGGGAGCATAACTTACGGACACAGCAGTAGAAAAATCTGGTTCACTTGACCCCAGGGAGGAAACCGTGGAAAAAATAAAAACTGTTGACATTCAGGACAAGGTCTTTGAGGAGACCTATACCGCCCACATCCAAAAAAACGGAGCGAGTTGGCTTGGATGGATTCCAGATGTCCCAAAAGTCAAATGTGAGGCACCGACGGAATCCTTGCTGCTGAAAACCCTTGAAAAGAGGCTTCATGAGGCACTCGTCGCCGAAGAAGAAGCCTGGGAAAAGCAGTTTGAAGAAGACGTGAAAGCCGGGAAACTTGAGCATCTCCGCAACGAAGCCCTTGAGGATGTCCGGGCAGGGAGATTCAAGTATCTATAGATCCAGTTGTCCATCGCAACGAAGTTGGGGATCGTCTCCTTCTCGGACCCAGGCCCGGTAGGTTCGGTTTCCTAACCGAACCGGATTGGACTTGGATATTTCTTCACTCTATAACCGCAAGGAGAATTAAAAAAATGGCAAAATCACCGACAGACGGCGAAATGGTCAACGGCAAAAAGCACGGATATTGGATTACCTATTACGCAAATGGAAATAAGCGCAGCGAAGGGAACTACATCCACGGCCAAAAAGAGGGTCCCTGGATCCAGTACCACAAAAACGGCAACAAAGCGAGCGAAGCCTCCTTCCGTGATAACAAATACGAAGGCGAATACGTATGCTACTATGAGAACGGCAACCGCAAATGGGGCGGACCCTACCGGAAACACGATGGCAGCTCCGCTGATGGCAGGAAAGAAGGGGTCTGGCTCTGCTATGAAGAAGACGGTGAAACCGTATGGCGCATCATCACCTACAAAAAAGGCGGCGCGCGCGCAAAACCAGATGAATACCCGCTCGGTGTCTGCGATGTTTGCAGCGAAGGCAGACGTTCAACCTGGGAGGACACCTGCCCACACTGCGGCGCAGAACTTTCTAAATTAATTTGACAAATAATTGGAAAAAATATAAAATACACGTAAGCACAGAACACCGGTGGATACATTCTTACAAAGGACTTGCAATTCACAGGGAGATTTGAGAATGGCGAACCGATCTATCGAAACCACGAAACCAACGATACTGACGCGAGACGGACCCCTCTGGGTACATAGCCTGTCCAGTACCCGTTCGGCTGTACCCAGTTGTCTTGTCTCTATCCGTTATTTGCATTACCAAGTCCTGCCCTTCTCGCCCCCCCCCCCCCACTTTACATAGATTAAGTATTTTTGTTTACAAATTCGTATCGGCAGCTTTAGCAGCTGCACGATTTCCGTCGCGCCCGCCCGCACTGTTTCTGACACGAGACAAGCGTCGCGGGCTTTTCGCGTTACGGCACCAGTTACCGCAACACGCGCCGTCCCTTCGTACCACAATCTTCCAGATTGTGATTGTATCTTCGTACCACAATCTTCCAGATTGTGATTGTGTATCTTCGTAGCACAATCTTCCAGATTGTGCATCTTAAAATTGTGCATCTTAAAATTGCGCATCTTAAAAAAGGAGACGGGCTTTTACCCTAAACCCAAAAACTTAGGCACCAAGCCCGACACATTACATGAAAATTAGAATAACACTTATGGCAACCGTAGTCGCCATCGCAGCCATCGTAGCAGCCAGCTGCGGCAGAATCAACACGGTCTCTATCGCAAATGACGAAGTCTCGCTAACCTGCGCCACTATCGCAGGCATCCCCGTTTTATGTGGCGTGTATGAAGAGGCAACCGTAGAAGTGCCTGTCGAGACAGTCGTCGAACAGGTGATAGCAGAAGTTGTTGGCGAGGACACCCCGATACCGCCGACACAAACACCTCCCGCGAACACCCTAACAGAAACAATCATCGAGAGCATCCAAACGGAGTATCAGGGCGAACCCGCTGCGTTGGAAGATGTTGTGCAAGACATTATAGCGCAAATTCCTGAGTCCTCGAAAAAAGACGATGTTGTTGTTGCGGATGTCGTCGAGAAAGTTGAACAATTGATAATACCGCAACCGACACCAACCACGCCGACGCAAGAAGTGCCGATCCCACAACCGATTCAAACAATCGTTCAAACCGTTGTGGAAGAGGTCGTGGAACAAGAGAAGGTTGTGGAAACCCCGACGGAGCAAATCGCTGATGAAATCATCATCGAAACGGTCTATCAAGACGACGACGGGAAAGTGGAAACGGAAGATATTGTCGAGGACATCGTAGAGAAACTGCCAGAGGAATCCAAAAAGGACGATGTTTCTATGACGGATGTCGTTGAGAAAGTTGAGGAGAAAGTTGAGGAGATTAAAGAATCGACAACACCTCCAGATCAAAGTTCACCGACTCCGCCGCCGACGGATCAACAGTTTCCAGACCAGTCACAGCCTGATTGGACACAAGTGCCAGGCCCGACGGTAGAAATAGTGCCACCACCAGAACAACCTGAGTTTAAAACGTCTGAAAGTAATTTTTCGGTAACGTATGGCAATGTGATTGTTGCTGACTTGATTGACCTTGGAATTTACAAAGAAGGCTCCCGTGACGAAACGATACGAATGTATAGATGGGTCAATGTAAATGTGGGTTGGCATGCCCATACGGTTCCGACTTGGGAGCATACCCATACCCTTCCCATAAGGACGGAAACTGTAGTGGATACTTATAATATCGAATATACCGACCCGGATACGGGGGATATGGAGACGTTCACTCATGATATTACGGGAATAAGCGGACACGTGCGTAATCATGATGATCATGCTGATCATGGTACTTATACCTATATGACTCGTGCCGAGTTGGAAAGTGCGATGGTAGTCCCCGTGGATGATGTGCCAGCAGAAGCCATGACACGCGGGTATTTAACAGAGGCAGAACGTCAGAGTTTATTAATCAGTCATTGGGAATTACTGCTCAGAGAGATTCCTGATAAGCGAGCGGAGGCGGGGCGTGCCTCTGGTGTCTTGATTAATGACGCTTTTGGGACTCTACATCTGCGTGTTCACGGTATTTCTTCTGTTCATCCGCATGGTAACTAAAAACAACTTGGTGGGCGGCCCCCGCCCACCATACCCTCTTCTCGTAGAATAACGTGAGTTTGATAAAAGAGATGGATTCTTGTAGGTTGGGTTGAGCGGTGAA
>JAODVQ020177946.1:0-11871 GCA_025400075.2 Phenganax stokvisi
GAGAGAGAGAGAGAGAGAGAGAGAGAGAGAGAGAATAGGCGTGTGAATAACGTTGGAAGAGTCGTGATCTCATACTCTGTTATACTCAACTGTATGTGTGTGGCTGCCAGATCAGCAAACAGGTTGCCATAGTTGTGCCTCCACCCGCCCCGTAGGAACCACCTTGCTACCCGTTTAGAACACTATAATAGATGTTATAACTATCTATGTACTTGACAGGAATGATGTGAACATTTTAAAGATGTGTGCTTTACACAGTGTGCCAGCCTACCTGAGTGTGTGTTTGGTCCAAACGTATACACAATAAAGTGTGTGCACCATTTTTTTCACAGCTTAGTCCTAGTCCCATCATAATAGAACTGCACAACTATATACACCACACACTTTGAATATTGTAAGTACAACGTGTGTGTACGTAAAGGTATGCATGCATTGTGTGCTCCATCCTCGACCGTAGTGTGGATATTTACATATCCTTGTGTCCTATGGATATACTTCGTTCTTGTAGTAGCGTAGATACAACTGTGTGTGTGTGTGTGTGTGTTTTGAAGGGTGTAAGTTTTTGAAGTAACTGGTAAGTCTACTGTCCAAATACAATTTCACATACTCTCGCTTGTTTTGTTTGTTTTTGTATTTTAAAATTTGTCTTACCGCCCCCTCTAGGTCCCTCGGAATTAGTTTATCCCTCATTTGCACGGCTTTCGGAAGAAGTGTTTCCCCCTCGAGTTCATCAAAGTTCACAGGTGTTCGTTAATTAGAAGGGGGAACCATGAAGGAGTACAAGGTGGTGGTGTTGGGGTCGGGTGGAGTCGGGAAGAGTGCTCTCACGGTACAATTTGTTTCGGGCCACTTTGTTGAGAAGTACGATCCGACAATCGAAGATTTCTACCGGAAAGAGATCGACGTGGATGGCTCACCAGCAGTTTTAGAAATTCTCGACACGGCAGGCACAGAACAGTTTGCCTCGATGAGAGATCTCTACATTAAAAACGGACAGGGATTCCTGTTGGTTTATTCCATCATCAACGCACAGACTTTCATCGACGTCCAACCCCTCAGAGACCAGATTGCCAGAGTCAAGGGAGGCTTCAACTCGCCTATCGTTCTAGTCGGTAACAAATGTGACATGTCGTCGGAGAGAAACGTAGTGACTCGCGACGGTGAGGGTCTGGCGCACGAGTGGGGCACCCCGTTCTTCGAGACCTCGGCCAAGACAAAGTACAACGTCCAGGAGGTATTTCAAGAGATAGTTCGACAGATAAACCGACGAAAGCCAAGCGACAAGGGCGGTTGTTGCTGCGTCACGTTATAGAGAAAGAGTATGACCCTCTAGTTTACAAGATTAATAATAATAATTGTAATATTATTATGATCACTGTGTCCCCGTTTATGTCCATTTTTTTGTTTTTGTTGTTAAACAAAGCTTTGTGTAAACAAGTATGTAAATACAACAATTCTTGTGTAGTAACTTCAGAAGTCTATTAGAGAGTAGGACCTTAACAGTCATTGGTATAGATGTTATTTTACCACATACTACATGCATTGAATTTTACTTCGCTTTGCTCAAAAACTGTTTTATTTGTAAACAAGCACAAAAGTATAAAAATAGTATGGTTTCTTGTTTGTTGTTGTTTGTGTTTATTATGTATGTACAACACGTCGAAGACTCTCTATTTCTGATTGCATCACATCATTATTATTATTATTATTATGATAGTGTTTTATCTCGTAAATGGTATCATGTATTTATGAAATTTATATTGTCTGATTTGATGCGGAAGCAAAACAACTCGAGGGGGCACTAAATAGAGTTAGAGTTATACCATTATCTAAATTGTGGTCTCTTTAATCTTTCTGCATTTTTTGCAGTGAGAAAGTGAAAGACGGTTGATATTTTCGCAGTGTAAACAGGTCCAAAATTTCCGTGGGTCTGGCTTCTTGCAAACATCACACAGGATTAGGTTGTCTGCATTCAGATTTGTGCAGTACTCACATACCCAAGTGTTTTCAATGTCAAGATGTGTCGCACTATCAACTGCTATTTTAGTCAGAATGCTGCAATTGTTTTCTTCATCTTGGAGAGGATCATTAAATGATGTCTCCTGCTCAATAAGTCGTTTCGGTCGTGACTTGCTACTGGAACTAGCATTTGCTCTACTTCTTGGTTGATCTTCTCCTGGGTACTTACGGACAGCTACATCTTTCAGAGCCCTGGCTCCTTCTCCACCATAATCAAGATGACTCTCTTCTTCACCTTTTGAAGTGGTTGGTTTTCCTTCAGCATTAGTTGGTGAAACAATGGCAACTGATTTTTGTTGTGTCAGTAATGGCATTGATTTCATCTCCTGCCTTTTCTGCTGCTGTTGCTGCTGTAACTGATGTTCCAGATCTCTCAGTTTCTTTTGGATTTCATCCTTTTCTTGTTTTTGCTGTTCTAGCTGCTGCTGGAGGTGCTTCTCACTCTCCTCTTTCACTTTGAGTTGTTTCTCGGTAGTTATCCGCTGTTGCTGTTCTTGCTCCAACTTTTGTTTCAGTTCATCCTTGCCATAAGTGTAAGAGCGATCAGGTCTCCCAAATTCTGTGCCACCCAAACACACTTGTGATTCTGTAGTTCCTGCCATTTTATTGTTCAAATGTGGTGGATTATCTGAGCTAGGTGATTGTTTCTGGTTTGTTACCTCTGCCCTTATCTCCATATTGGAGTAATTTTGAGTATTGGATGGTGCTGTGTGTTGTGGCTGTACTGGTAGTTGAGGCGCTCCTCCTCCTCCTCCTCCTCCTCCTCCACCTCCAAACTTTTTCTGCAGATGAGGAGGAATGACACCCATCACTGGTGTGTCCGGTTCAATATGCCTTTTCTGTTGAGGTGTCTGCTGAGGCTGTTGGTTTGATAGCAGGTTTGAACCTGATGAAAATCGTGGTACAGCTTTCTTCCCAGGGTCCCCGTCTACTGAATTTGCCTGTCTCGGCAGTGAGCTGCCTCTTGATGACCCTTCAGTCACTGGGTAGAGGGTGTTTGGTTGAGCAAAAGCCTTTGGAGGGATCCAGTCCTCAAGTGGTGATGATTTATCCCACTGTGCAGTGCGAGGAGCTGGAGACGGTGATGAAGGAAGGAGATTATTACGAGGATACACAGAAGGTTTTGTAACTTGACTTCCCTGTTCTTGCCCGGCCATTGCTGCAAGGTTTGTGCCTGATTTTGTGTTCCTCAATTGAGGGCTGTTCTTTTCACTATAAGAGCCTGAATTCTCTGCTTCGTCTACTGACATTGATTTCTTAGACAAATTTTTCCTGTGTTCAGAATTCATGTAAGATGATTGAAGCTGATTTGAGAGGGGGACTTCCACTGTGCCATTCGATGAATTGAGAGCCTGTGCCCTGTTATCTAGTGACATTTTCAAACCCTCACCTTCATGTTCTTTTTCTTCCTCTTCTCCCTGTTCTCTGCTAGCTACTTCCTCATCCAATGGTCCCAGTACTGGAATAGATGACTGCTGTCGAACGAATCCACTACCACTGCCATAGATGTCCACACTGTAGCCACTGCTATTTGAATCACTCACTCTACGGTCATGAAGCCCTGCTGGTCCTCTGCTAGAGTCTGGATCAAAATAACTAAGACTAGTATCACTGTCAATGCCAGATATGAGTCCACTTCGAATCCCAGACACGAAATAATAATCACCTGTTCCCAGTGATGTGAAATTGGTCACGGGTGGAGGGAGATCAGCAGGGTCGATGGAGTCGGTACTAGGACTCTTAATATTGCCCTTAATAGCCGCTACAAGTATGTTTTGATTTTCGTAGTTCTCAGTGTCCTCTGACACTGCCTCCTGAGAGGTACAACCAGGTTGATTGACCTCATGCTCCTCTCTCTTAGTGTTGTCTGAAACTGGTGCTTTCTTACTCCGAGGCTTAGGCTGAGGTGTTGTTATAGGAGTACTAGTGGTTGGTTGCTGAGCAGGATGAGAACATCCATATGTATTGGTTGGAGGGTGTTGGTTGGTAGAGACATATCCTAGAAATACCTCCTTATTTTGATATTCAGTTGGGTTGTTACGATCAGCTCGAATACCATCCCAGCCAGATTGTTGTTGAGCTGCAATAGAGCTGGTAGGAAGAGGACGATCATAGAGGAGTACACCCTCAGATGCTCTGCGTGCCCCCTGGAAGTTCTCTGTTCCACCTACAGATCTCTCCTGGTAGGAAAGCTGTCGCATCTCCCTAGGTGCCTCCAAATTGCTTTGAGAAATGGGTAAGTTGGCATATAAATCTGAGTTTGCTCCTCCCTCATTCGACTCCACAGCACCAGTAGTGTACGTCTCACTAATTTCCTGTGGTGCTTGCACCTCCTGAGACTGTACAATATGAGGATTGTCTCCAACACAGAAGTTGACATAACCTTTAACCGGTGCCTGAGTTGGGGGAGCCATGCCAGTGGTAACAAGTGTACCAGTATTTCCAGCAGTTGTGTAATTGGGGTCACCACTAGTCATATAAACTTGGTGTGCCATTTCATGTTCACTAGCAGATTTGCTAGTGGCAGTTGGTGGTGGAAAGTGTGCACGGCCACCACGAGGAGAACCAGTGGGAGGAGTCCACTCCTGGTCACGTGGAACATCCAACTTACTCTGATTCATAACCTGCTCCAATGTACAGTTGGAACGCCCACAGCTAACTAGGACTGATACATTCTCCTTGAGGTGTCCAATCTCCTCATGCATTACCAGCAGATCAGTGGCTGTCTCAAGAACTAGATCAGTCTTGACATCTCCACTGTACACCAGATCATGGCTCTCTTTCTTATCTGCTGCTGCGTAGCCCATGGTGATGAGGACTCTATCTGCATGATGGAGGTTGTGTGATATCTTGTACACGTAGAACGACGTTGATAACTAAGGAAAAGGAAATAATAGTACATTCTAGATCAAATATTTCTTTTATACATACACATACCTTCATCTTTTTGAATTCCACTCGAGTAGGTGCTAATATCAGGTTTAGGGCGTAGCGAAAGAGAGCGTTGCAGGCAGTTTTCCATCTCTCGAGAATCGAATCTGCCTTGTCCAGTGTCACGGGGCCTCTCTGCTGGAGGTCTTCTCGCAGTATGTCGTACACCGGCACCTTGCTGAACTTCACTCTGGCCTCGGAGGTTTTAGATATCGAGTTGGCCAGTTTGTACACAGAGGGAGGGATCTCAACGTCTTTCAGGTTCTTCCCGGCCTTTGGCTGGATCCCTCTGATTTGATCCATGATCTTTGCCCGCACACTGGCCGTCCATTCCGGCCCGTATTCCGCCATCTGATCTCGGACACAACCACAACGTCCCTGGAAAATCGTCCCGGGGTATTTCCCGTAATATCTATTTACGCTACGTATGACGTAATAAACAATGTGGTAGCCATAGCAACGACTACTGATAAACAAACGTCTGTGTCAACGTGGGTTCTCTTCTCCCATCGAATTCCTCTCTAATTCCTCATAAAAGCAATGGTAAAGATATACAATGTGTGAAGGGAATTAATTATAAAGTTTTCTCTCTATATATAGCCACCAAAGAAAGCTAAAAAGGCTAAGGCAGCCAAGGCAGCAGCCTCTGCTGTGATAGATGGTGTGTCGACTGATGACATGACCAGAGAACAGGTATCCCCTCACTTCTCCATCTCACTCTCCCTGTTCTTATGCCAAACTCATTGGGTACCATATCACCTGCGGTGACTGGGCCAACAAACTCCAGACACACCATAGTCCAATGGTGATCGTGGTATCACTCATCTGGATGGAGTTTGTTAGTTGTGCACTTGCTTTTGTTTTGATGTTTCTACGAATCATGTTTCTTGTAGAGGATAATCATTGAACCTTTTCATTTCTCTCTCTACCTATTATGCATCTGTTTTCCGTAAACTTTGCCAATTTTTTTGTAAAGTTTATACAAACGCATACCGAAATGCTTTCAGTTGGTGCATTCGGATTTGACTTCCCGGTATTCCAGGGCTTGAAAAACACACACACACAGCAGGCACTTTCTCTAGATGGTAACTGCAGTTGAAGATATCTATAGCACAATATAAAAAGTTGTCTTTTTCCTATTGAGCAATACCTTCTAACACGTAGGGTTTGGTTTTCAGTGAACTGTGTACAATAGATAGAAAATATGTGTATACACACATATGTAGAGCTGTGTGGTACTGTCTACTCTTACTCATAAGTTGTAAAAGCTATGCATACGTGAAATTTTCACTGAATTCCATGGTTTTCGATCAATACTCGTTCAAATTTATCCCTTATTTGTAGTATTCTGCTATGTATTGTGTATTTCTCCATTGAATTGCACATCCAACAGCTCCAAGAGCATGTCCTGAGACTGAGGGATGAGGTGGACAAAGAGAGAACCGAGAGGAACTTCTTTCAACTGGAGAGAGACAAGGTGAACTCTTTCTGGGAGATCTCGCAGCGACAGCTCGATGAGGCTCGTTCGACTGTCAGAAACAAGGAGAGGGAACTGGAGGACGCTGAGGAGAGGCATCAAGTGGAGATCAAGGTTTGCTAGGGAGAAATACTGGGGAACTCCTTTCATTGATACTGTAGATTGAATATGCATTGTGTGGGTGTGTGTATACAGGTGTACAAGCAGAAAGTGAAGCACTTGCTGTATGAACATCAAAACAACATCACAGAACTGAAGAGAGACGGTGAGAAAAACGCAAAACACAACCTCTTTCAAAACCAGCCTAATACTACATCCTGGCTTATATACACTCTCTCGTGTTGGGACATGCAATGGGTGTGATATACAAAGATGTTTGTGTTGCGTTGTGTTATGTGTGATGTCTGTGATGTACATAGTTATGTGATGTGTGTAATGTCTGTGATTTGTGTGATGTGTGTGATATGTGACATGGTGATGTGATGTCACTGACAGGTGCCGTTGCAATGACTCTGGAGGAGGAGCAGCATCGAAAACATGAATCAGAGATAAAACAGGAAAAGAGAGATCTGAAAGTGGAGCTGAAGGAGATGGAACTGGCTCACCAAGATGCTACTAAGGCTCTTAAAATGGTAAGTCATACAACACTGCATATAATAAATTATAGCATCTAAATCTTTGTGTGTATACTAGAATAGAATGATATTTGACTTTCAATGTAAATTTCTAATATACTGCTACTCCACAATTAAAGCTAAAATACAGAGTTATAATGAAAACGCTTTCTTCCTACATAACTTTAGGAACATGATAAGACTGTGACTACAATGCGAGAGGAATTTGAGCAGATGGCTTCAGGTATGTATGATTTTCATCCACATACTACTAATGATTGATACATACATAATTTTGTAGAGTTACAGGTCAAACATGACAAGAAAATGGCGGCACAGAGAGACGAGTTGGAGCTGAGAAGAAAGACAGAGATCCATGAAGTTGAAGAGGTGAACTTGGCAATAACCATCATTGTAATATATAATAAAGTTGCACGTTTAATTTTCCCAGAGAAAGAATGGACAGATCAACACATTGATGAAAAACCACGAGAAAGCCTTCAGTGACATCAAGAACTATTACAACGACATCACCCTTAATAACCTCACTCTAATCAACTCTCTCAAGGTTCTCTTATTTTTCAATATTACCACTTAGGGGGTAGACCCTGCAATTACTGGGTTGATCACAGGAGCAACTGGAGAAGATGAAAAAAGACCAGGACAAGTTGGAAAAGCAATTGGCAGAGACTCAGGCAGAGAACAGGAGACTCCAAGATCCATTACAAAAAGCTCAGGAAGAGTTGGCTGAACTTCACAAACAACTGAGTAGCTACGAAAGAGACAAAATCTCACTAATGGTTCGTAAAATCCAGTGTCAATTTTTTTGTGAAATATTCTTAGCCATGTGGAATATTACATGATTGCACACTAACCCAGATTTATCTTTTATTTCTCTCAGAATGCAAAGGCCCGACTAAAAGTGCAGGAATCTGAATTAAAGAGTCTGTGTTGGGAACACGAAGTCCTGGAGCAGCGATTTGCTCAAGTAAAAGCTAATCCTTCCTCCTCTTCCTTCACCTTCTACTCCTCTCTGATGAACAGGTACAGCAGGAAAGAGATGACCTGTACAGCAGGTTCACCAAGGCCATCAGGGAGGTGCAGCAGAAGAGCGGACTCAAAAACCTCCTTCTGGAGAAGAAACTCACCACTCTCTCAGACACCCTCGAGAAAAAAGTAATTCGTTCACTTCACTGCCATAATTGTTGATAGTTTCACTGCTTACTCAATTTTAGGAGGCACAGTTGACAGAGGTGATTTCGGCTGCAAATCTCGATCCATCTGCTCTCACTCTAGTTACAAGAAAACTGGAAGATGTACTGGACTCAAAGAATGGAGCCATTAGAGACCTTCAATACGAACTGGCCCGTGTTTGCAAGGTAGAGAGAGAATCTTCCACCTGCACCCCCTATGGAATGGCTTATGCTAAAATGCATGAGTTTATAATAGTCCCACATACAATGTGTATATAGCTCTCATGAATAATGCATGATTAATAGTGCCATTTCCCCTCACAATACAGGCACACAATGATCTGATCAGGACGTATGAAGCAAAGCTGGCTAGTTTCGGGGTCCCAGCTGAGGAACTGGGTTTCAAACCACTTAAGAGTACAGTCACTGGACAGACGTTAGGAGAGGGACCAGCTGGCCTCGTCTCTTCCACCGCATGACGTCATTAGCCACACCCACAAACGTTGCACTATACACAAAACAATAGCCACACTTATCTCTTTTCTTTTTGACTTTGTACTATGAAACTGTATCAAACAACCCTATTATACCAGTGATATTAATACAATACTATGAGATAATCTGGTGCTTTAGACATCGTTTGACTATGCTGCGGTCGGTTCAACAGTTACTAAAGTTAGTGATATTTACGAAGCCTCTGGTGTTTCAGGTGCTTATAGTCGAGCATATAGTTGATCACCATGCACAGCCCCACCGCGTGCCAGAAGGGGGTCAGTTTGGCGTTCTTGCACGATACGTACTTGGCCCGGTAGGCGTGGATTAGTCTCATGGACCCAGAAGAGAGAGACTTAATGGAAAAGTTCTTGGCCACGTACTGGCCCAATTCTCTCACCTTGAGGTCTCCAAAGTTTGTAGACACTATACGGAGGACGATAAGATATGTAAACCGGATTAACACGGAGAAAATTAGCTTACTTTTCTGCTTTCTTCTTTTCTAAAGTTAGAAATGTTTTTTTGCAGCGCAAAATTACGCCGCGCGTGATAGGCACGCGGAGCTCACGTGATACGCGCTCCTGAAAATTTCTCCGTCCGGAATAACTGTAAGCTCCTATATACGCACACACGCTCGTCTCTTACCTATACTGTAACTGCGTTGGCGGGCACTGACTGTGACTGTGCTCCAGGGGGGCCGGTGAAACGTGATGAGGCTCCCCGCATGCTCTGGATCATTTATATACCTTCCCAATGCGCGTGATCTCACCCCTCCAATAGACTTGCAATGGAGCGGGCCAATGAAGGTCAAGAGAGGTCATCTGTGATAGAGAGTGCCGCAGCAGACACTACCTGCACCACAGCTGGCTACAGTCAGGACACACCTCACTCACCCTCCTCCTCCTCCTCCCCGAGTTCCTCGTCTGATGGCCATCATTTTGATCTTGCTCCACCCCCCGCGACATCCAGACGACGTCAAGGGAATCCTGACCTCACTGACCCAACCCTCCCGGCAAAGAGACGCAGAATGACCTCTGACCTCGACGACACTGCCTCTTTCACATTTGTCCATCACATCAAGGATCCTAGCCAACCCTGTGAGATAACCTCTCAATAACGGCCAATTTGTCCCTTTAAAAGAGGTCTTCCAAGCACCAGAATTACATATATTAGCTACACATAGAGTTATCCTCTTCATTGTGAGGAAGATAAAAGTATGGTGTTGCACTGATTGAGATTTGTTATTATTGTATTATTTTAGTGTCCAGTCCGAGTAGTATAATGCATCCATCAGGACGTATGTTACCTGTTGGAATAGCCCAGCCCATGCAGAGCAGAGAGACAGAGCAGAGAGAGTCGTCCGCTGCACAGCTCCCCATCAGTGAGTTGGAGGGAAAGACATGGCCACCGTGGAAACAGCAACAGGAAGAGGAAGAAGTGGAGGAGGAGGAGGAGGAGGACGAGGAGGAGGATGAGGAAGAAGAGGAGGATGGTGGTGAGGAAGAGGAAGAAGAAGAAGAAGAGGAGAAAGCGTCAGGCCATCCAGGTTTGATATCAGATGGTGATGATGCATTAGTGAATGAAGTATTGAGTCAACTGACGCACTCCTCATCAGACTCAGAATCAGATTCTGACGACGACAATACTGGAATAGAACCAGGACAACCTCAATCAAACATCATAAACCAGAACAAGACAGAGAAAAGATCTAGAACTACATCAACAAAATCGGGACATACATCAATCAAACCTAGTCAACACACAGTCAAAACTGAACAACACCAGTTACTGTTGCCTCCGAACAAGAAGCACCATGTCTTTCTGTCTCACAGCACTGGAGACCAGGCCACTGTGAAGACAGTAATTGTGATGCCCCTGAGAGACGAACAGGGAATGAAAGTGGTGGCTTGCTACCATTGCATGGACAAAGGTCGCTACAATGACAAGTTCATAGAGAAGGCAATGTCTGAGTGCAGCGTGGTCGTCGTTGGCCTTAGCCCCTCTTACCTTGAGAGTCAGAGGTACACCATACAGTATGTAGTGTAATGAACAATCCTCTATGTAATGGCAATTCATCATGTAAAACCTCTATGTAATGGACAATTCATAGTGTAAAACCTCTATGTTATAGACAATTCAGCAAGTATAACTAACATGTATTAATTTGCGCATTATATGGCAGGAAATGTGTACAAAATTACAATGTTATAATTATAAACCCCTTTGAGGTGTCAGAAAGAATGGAAAAAGGCTTGTGAACTCTCTGAGAAGACTGAGGGTGGATGTACAGTTGTGGTTGCAGCTCTCGGTCGGTGTTCCCGACCCAGCCAGCTAAAATCTTTCCTCTACCTCGACTTCATTGACAAGGAGAAGAGAAGGCCCGTATTCAACAAACTGGTGGACACCATCAGTAAGTAATACTATAGTAGTATTACCCCTATTGCTATTTATATAGCCAGTAACTTCTCCTCCTCCTTTCTTACATTAACCACTGTTCTCATGATGGAGTCCCATCACCTGGGCTTGTGACCCCACAAAATCGTGGCTCGCCATGGTGTTATCGTAACTTCTATACCACTTAGATGTTGCATGCGGCCTCATGGAGGTTCTAATCATTGAACAGAGTTAGAGAATTTACTAAAATTCTTTCTGTTATTCTCTAAATGTATTAGAATCAGTAGTAAGACAACAATCAGAAAGTACCCCTGAAGAAGAGGAAGAAGGAGAGACAGGAAATGGAGAAGAAGAAGAAGAAACTAGTGGATTCCCTGTTAACGATGCCAGAGATTCATCTTCTCCGCCGGTCACTCTCGGAGGCTGTGAGATGGGAGAGGAGGAGCAGAGACGACTCAACGAAGAATTCGAAGAGGCTTTTGCTGGCGGGAGCCAGTTTCTCCCCTCCTCTCAGTATTCTTCTCGACGTCAAAGAGAAGAGAGAAATAGAGACTGCAGTGATCCAAGACTATCATCAGATGTTTCTGGTAAATACTGAACCTTGTAGTAGAACCATGCTTTATAGGCACCCGTCTCTAGCACATACACTTAATGGACACCCATAGCATACAATATGTATGTCGGCTCTAAACTGTCTGTTTATGACTGCAGCAAGTGAGAAGGAGTCGGAAAAGAAGAAGAAGAAGAAGAA
>JAODVQ020178055.1:8178-19698 GCA_025400075.2 Phenganax stokvisi
TTTCTTTCACAAGTGAAAACTTTATTTTTTGCTGACAAGAAATAGCTATTTACACGAATTCGTGAA
Organism: Phenganax stokvisi; assembly: GCA_025400075.2. Lineage (NCBI taxonomy): Eukaryota > Metazoa > Cnidaria > Anthozoa > Malacalcyonacea > Clavulariidae > Phenganax > Phenganax stokvisi. The sequence goes on from JAODVQ020178055.1 coordinate 8,245, forward strand.
CTTACAGCAGATCTTCACTTTGTATATAAGACAGTAAAATGTGGCCTTGTAATAGGAAACAAGTTAAATTGCAAAGAAAAGACGGAATATTAAGAAAGGTGAAATCTTTGCTAAGTCAAAACTCTTCAAAATTAAGATTCTATATAATCTAACATTTTCTTCATATTAGTAATTATAAATTTTTCTCCCTGTTTTTAAACATTTTTGTTGCAATTGTTTACGTTTATTGAAAAGAGATGAGCGCCAGAATTAAATCTTTTTTTATTATTGCTTAATTATAAAAGGAAGCAAGGAGTGCTGAGGCAGTGATCATTTTAATTTAATAACCAAACTCTAGCTGCGATGAATTTACATAAAAGTTTAGATAAAACTCGCGTTTACTTCCATAATTATTCAACGTTAATGAATACGTGTTATTAAACTGCTTTAAAAGCGTGTTTATATACACACATAAATCCGAGACTCGCATTAGGCTATATGCACAGCTAGTTTCCAGGCCAAATTTTGAGCAGAAAAGCTTTCCTGAGTGAAAATAACTCGGTTAAGTTGGCTTTTAATTCAACCAGGTCATAACAGGAGTTTATATAACTCCAGAACTCCCAGAAATATTTTTCACGTCTTTTTCAAGTTATAAGATGATATGTTTAACGAAACTATACGGTTATTTTTCGATATTCAAAAATACATCACTATGCACTGTGTTAAAAATTAAACAAGAAGAATACCCTAACGTTAAATGAGACAAACCTCAGGTAACTATTGTGTGGGCTTCTTGCATAGATTAAGACACAATGTGTTAATGGCATTAGACAAGACAAAATTGCAAAAGTTAGAGACAAAAACCCCCAGCTTTCCAGTACTTCTGTCGGTATTTTCTTCACAGTTTATTTACAAAAAGAGAATTAAGTCATTTTAAAGTCGTTAGTCTAGATTTGTAGTTAAATGAAATTTTGATAACTTCACGGCACAACGGGAGAGCCAACAGACCGCGTTTCTAACACTTCTAATTAACGACGTGTGCCTAATAGACTCTAATTGAATCGGGCAATAAACATTTTACTTAATAACCAAATAATTAAATCATACTTCACAGTTTTGCCCCAAAAATTTGTTTACGATTTCTGTTCATATGTATAATTTAGCACTTGGCGTTTGAAAGTATATGTCACCCTTGTTATCAATAATAAACTATATTAATATCATCTCAGGGGTACTACCGTGTACAATATATGGCCATGCGATAGCTAAAGATTAGAGATTACACAAGAGAGAACAAAACTTACACGCCGATGAAAATTTCGTCCATGATAGGGCGAATTAATGATGAGACAAGTTGGGAGAATTTACATATTGATAAGTGACTACTGTTCATCAAAAATTCAGATATTCCTATCCTCAAAACGTTCCGCGTATCATGCTGGTAAAATCTAACATAGAACTATAGGTTAACTAATGGTTAGTTATTATCATCAAACATAGCTTGATTGCAAAATGCAGTGCTATCAAGTCACGCATGTATTATGCTACAAGGTTGCCGTAAGCCTAACATCTGATCAAATATGAAATTCTTCATACTGGAGTATGGGCGGCACATGCGCAATTTACACAAACGCAGGTGCGCGGTGCTCATTACATAGTTCTCAAAGCACGATGTATTAAATAAAGGTTGATCAAAGCTTTATGATTAAATACAAAGCAGCGTTTAGTTTAGTCACTAAATTGTTCATCACCGTGTCAAAAGAAGAAACACGCGCATTACAAACGGCATTCGTATAAAAAGGAGCGCTCCAGATCTCAACCTAACAACAACGGAAAGAAAGGCGCACAACTCCACGCTTCAAAATTTCTTCGAAACAGCCTTAGTGCAAGAATGTCTTGGCATGCGGGTGAGGAGACTTCAAAACCGTTTCATATAAGTCAGGATATTTTACGAAGCGTTCTTTACGGGAAATGGTGCAATGTTTTTGGCACTGATCGCGAGCTTACTTTCAAAGCTGACGCAGTTTTTCGCAGCAAAGATATTTACAAATCTGAAAACAGTAAGTCTGTCTATAACGCACTCATTTTTGGTTAACATGTTGGTTTCCTTTTTGAGCAATAATTTGAGTAAAATTTACAAGTTTATATAGCGAGTTCAGTTTAATTAATAACTTTTGAAATTTACCTTAAAAACGTTCATAGTTTTCTTTGAGTTACATCTTGTTTCGCGGACGAAAAACAGTTTTAGAGCTAAACAAGAGAACCATTTATTAGAAAGTGCAAGAAATATATAATCTAACTATACAGGTTTTCCTCGAAAAATGCTTGAGAAAATATCAAAGAATACCGCAAAAAATAAATTCAATAAGAACTTTTTACAGGGAAAACATTTCACAGTACAACTCCTTTAAATTTTGGCAACTCATAACAACAGAAATCGTTCTCTATCGCAGAAAAAAAACTAATGCCTATATACTGGACAAACGAAATTACTCAAACACGTCTATATCAGGTGATCGTATCAAAATCCGGTCAGTAAATCAGAAATCGTTCCCTCTTAGGGCAGCTGACGTGAGAGAAAGATCGCGTAGCTTAAACTAAAAAGAATGTATAATGCATGACGCACACGAACTAGATCTATTCATATTCATGCAAGCTAAACTTTCGCTTATTTTTATGCATGTTTGCGACAATGATTATTCATAACGCCCATTGCGTGCGTGTGTTTTTGCAGAAAACAAAAAGTTGAGGACGCTAATGTTTGATAAAATTATAAGAACAAAATTATCCAATATAGTTAGTTTATTTTGAGTTTCCTTTGGAAGTAAGACCAGGTCAGTCAAAGATGATTCGTACTGGATCCCCAGAAAGAACAGATGGAGCTGAAATCAAGCTTTCCAGCATAAAGAAGAGTTTAGTTTATCCTATATAGTAAAATCGATAAGACATGGCTCTATCTGGACTCCTACATGCATGAAGAGCAGATTAGAACTCATAGAGCTATCCACTACATGCGGCATCAGTCTAGCAAAACGCCTTCGTTTATGTAAAATATTGAGTTTATGCGATTTTTCTCGGGTTAACAACTGATGATAAGTAATATTCATTTCACCTGTCCAGGAAGATAAGCTCTCCCTAATGATTTAATGAAATTTTGTTTAAGATAAAACAACAAAGGAAAATCGTTTGGTAATTACTATACTTGTTTTCCTGATTTTCTCCAAGATACCAAACAAATGATTGTTTATAGATATCATATTTGTATGGATTTCAAAAAATAAAAATCATGGTGTATTTTGAAAGCAGATGGACAAGGTTATATATGGCGAGAACACGGAGACCCCTTAAAAATAACGTAAAATTTTCCAATTTCAAACGTGTTTTTATGACACGAAAATGAATTTTTCTTTGGCAAACATAAGGCTTGGAAATGTTTGGCAGATATCCTGAACACAGTTTATCTGCTTTTCGTCCAATACTGCTTAGTGGAACTAAGTTGTCTTTACAAAGTGACGAACAAATATGCTAACCTTTGCTTTATCGTGATTTCTCGTTAAGGCTTCGGGTACCGTCGATCTCCGAGCGACGTTTCGCCGCTACTGGGTAGCAAAGATGCAGTAGCATCAAAATACAATGACCCAGATGTTCCGTCTTACATGACATACGTCAGTCTCCCTGAGCAAGTGTGCATAGGGTCATCCAGTATACTTGGTATCAAACATGGCGTCTTCACGAATTGTTGGATCAAGCAGGGGACACACATGGGTCCTTTCACGGGGCATATCCTAAAAAAAGATGAAATAGATTTTACCGAAGACAACAATTTAATGTGGGAAGTAAGTTAAGGTGGCTCTTCTTTATCCCTTCACTTAAGGTGGCTGGTGGTAGTGTAACAGTACATTTGTTACCCTATGAAGAGTGAACGTGGTTTCTTGCATTCCATTTTATTTCACAATGATTCAGGCTAAATTTATGCATGCACAATGCGCAAAAAACGAGTTTTGCGGCGGTTTATCGTACCAATGCTACTTTGATTAATTCCAAGTTTCAAAATTGTCGAAATTTTCAGGTTCTCAATGAGAATGGAGAAGTGAGTCATTTTATCGATGGTAAAAGTGAAACTCCTAGAAACTGGATGTGTTTTGTAAACTGCGCCAGGAATGAGCAAGAACAAAACTTGGAGATATTTCAATACGGTAACAGCATTTACTATCGTGCTATAAAAGATATTCCTCCAGAACAAGAGCTGCTCGTTTGGTATGGACCAAGTTATGTTCAGTTTCTAGGAATTCCTGGTATTCCACCAATCATAGAACGACCACGAAGACGACGCAATTATGAAGGTATGCGAGCTTTGCAAGAGTCGAGTTGGTTGTTTGTTTGTATTTTCGGCTAATTACTAATATTTCTTTGTTACAGTCGAAGACAGCATAATAATGACGCAGATTAAAGAGTTCCCATCAGACCACAATGGTCGCCTAAAATGTACAATATGTCGTCGGGGTTTCAACTCTCGTAGCAATTTAAGATCACACATGAGAATACATACTCTGGAAAAACCATTTCAATGCAAGTATTGCAAGAAGAGTTTCTCCCAGTCCTCTACGTTGCGCAACCATACGAGATTACATACCGGGGAAAAGCCCTACAGATGCACAGTGTGCCATTTCGCGTACTCACAACTCGCGGGACTCCGTGCGCATCAGAAGAGCGCTCGGCATAAGCCCGATATGATTGGCAAAAGTGCTGTGCTACTGGGTGAAAACAAATAAAAGTTTTGAATGTGACTGAGAATTTGAGAGCCTGCTCACTTCAGCCTACGATTAGGCAGAACTTCCTTAAATTAGGGCCTAGTCACCAGTGCTCGTCACTCACTCACCCCCAGTTCACCCATGCATCTGGAGCATAAATCCTGGCGTCAAGATGACGCGTCACGCGAACGAAGAGAGCGCACGGAAGAGTTTTCTTAAACTAAAGTCTAATAATGCCTTGAAAATATAACTTTATACTTACAGTAGATTTCTCTTGAAAACTGACATTATCTCAAGGATGCGATATCACTGAAAAACAAGATGATTTTAAACTTAGAGTGGGGTCAGTGTTATTAGGTCGAGTTTTGAAGAAAAATAGATGATTCCCAAAGTAAGACAGTGAATAAAACGAAAACTGTACAAAACAATTGTATATATATACGATTCTACAACAATTATTTTCATATTCAATACAACAACACATACAGCACTTCTTTTAATCGTGTTTAGGCAGTGAGTTTGAATCGCGCATACTAAAGGCTGCTTTCCAGATCTGCGAAGTTGAAAAGCTCGTAAATGAAGAATTATATAGAATTTTGAAAAGTAAATAATTAAATTTCTGCTTCTTTGTGTATGTTTAAAAACTATAAAACTTTAAAGGATATAAACTTTTAAGTTCGTGTACGTTTGTGTCAAAAAAGCGTCACAGGAAAGCAGCCTTGGTGATTCTGTACGTTAGCTTTTCTTTTCATCATTGTCAACATCAACTTTGAGATAGTTATTGGTAAGAAAATCACAATATGGTATAACTTCAAGCGCTTTCTTTACATGTACAGGCAAAATACATTTTGCCCTGGGAATACTTAATGGAGATTTCCATGTAAATCTATTTGCTTTACGAACAATCTCCTGGACAAACATTAGACACGCCTTGTACAACATGGCCGAGGTAACTGGCGCATGGATACCATCGATATCACAATTACTTAACATCACATTGACTTCACTTGCAATTTGTTGAATCCATTCATGTTCTTGAGTCACAGGAAGAAATCCAATAACAGATTTGAAAGAATCTTTCGGCACGTTTTCGTCAGAAGACCCGTCAACATCAATGAGTTGGTCTTCTTGGATTTCGTGATCTTTTCCACCATTACTCGCCTCTTGAGCTAACATTTCCAAAAACTCCTGAGCAGTAGTCTGGGGAATTTCGGAAAATTCTTCATCAAATTCTGAAGCACATTCTTCATGAGCAAATCCAGCTTCTTCGTCATCATCATCCTCATCAGAGTTATCAATGGAGTCATTTTCTTCTCCACAAAACTTGCAAATCGTTGCCTCTTCACAAGAGATATCAGCCATGGGAGTATGCCCGTGGAAACGACAATAGTTCATCACTGCTTTGGTTGACAACCCAGGACTTTGCATCTCATTGACAACGTACAACTTCATAGCTAATGCACGCTGCCACTCTGCGGCTAAACGTTTCCCAAGATTCCATGCAAGGAATTTCTCTAAGCTGGTCGAGGAATAACCGGCCATGTTTGAGCATTTTGCAGAATTTACAATGGGGAATTTCTCGACGACTTTTTGAAGCTGAGTCTCATAACCCTCTTCAACTTTTACTTGAACTTTTCTGTTGGGAGTTGAGCCCCTTGTAGTTATGGTAGGTGGTGATCTGTACTTCATGTCACTCAAATGTAATGAATCCACCTCAGTAGCACTATATGAATGATCAGTGAGTATACCATGTTCATATTTACCAAGTCTAGTCCATGTTTGATCCATATTCAAGCTCTTACAATCAACATTTTCTTTTTGACTCTGAGTACAAGCCAAGTCAAAACAGCTTGAACTAAGAGGAATATTAGTTTTCCCAGAACCTGCACTCCTATTATCAACTAATGGCTTCTCGACATCATCAAAATTCTTTCGATCCAACTCAACATCAACGTGAGTCTCAGCACCCAGTGTCTGCAAACCTGTATATGTCTTATCCAGTTTCAAATGATGGATAATATCAACTCGTTTGTTCTTGTTTTCAACGAAATGAAGTTGAACTCGCACAGGAAACTCTCCCCACCCACGTCTTGTCACCTGAAATGGGGGCTTGCAGACTTCTACCAAATCATTTGGCTGGTAACTTGGATGCAATAAGAACCAAACTTTACTAATGAAATTCTGCAAGTCGCCGTCATCTTTAGGTCCACGAACATAGACCATCCACTTGTGTGTTGACTTGTCATTTCCCTCTCGATTCTCAGGAAGAACATACTTGGATGTATTGCCAATTATAATCCGCCTTTTCACATAAAATCTAGACTCGTTAGACAAGTCATGTTTAAGTGACGCAGACAAATCTTTGGCATTACGTTCACCATTGTTGCTTGGAGTAGACTTTGTCTCATTAGAACCAGTTTGTTTCACAAACCTGCTTGTCACTTCATTGGCTGAACTCTCATTAGTACTCTCATTAGGTGGCTGCTCTTGGAGATTGGATGGTAAAGATCTTTTCCAGTTCATGATATCATGAATACTAGTTTCTTTCAAACAAGATTTTCTGGTTTTTCCTGTTCGAACACTCCCTTGACGACAATGCATGGGTGTGATCCCATATCCATAATACCCAGCTAGGACACATGCTCTCAAGCGGTCCAAGCTCGTTCGACATTCGTTAATTCTTCGATTAATACAAGTAACTTCTTTTCCCTTTAAATCAATCTCAAATGAGAATTGTTCATGGATAATTTTTTGTATTTTCTGTACTACATGGTCCCTTGCATCTTCTCGTTGAAGACTCTCGTTCACTTCTCCGAGGTTCTCATCTTGCACATTCTCATAATCTGGATCAGCATTTGTCTCTGCACCTTTCGTTACACTGCTCATATTGTCTAAACATGACCCTTGGCATTATAACAGTCCATTAAGATGCAATTATAATGACAATATACCCTTTGAAATCGTATCCAATTTTTAGTAACACTCAAAAACAGAAGATGAAACAGCACCCCCTGAAATATATTTGTAAAACCTTACTTAGAGGGGGGAAACCATAGATTGAGTTTGATAATTAGTTCACTGATAGAAATTTTCACATCGCAAGCAATTCCAAAGCAAATAATATTGAACAGAAACTTACCAAAAGGCGAAAAAAGTGCTCAAAAATTGTCAAAAATCTGTGAAAAATTGGAGAATAATGGAGATATTTACCCTCCTCCGCAGGCGACATTCACGCTCAAACCTTGCTAATAGCCTAATAGTACCAACCTGTTCGCAGGCTACGTCTGTCGTCCATGGAGGTCTTGCTGGTGTTGCAACTGGCAACTCAAGCAGAAAATCTTGAAACATCTAAAGAAAAAAAACAAATATGCGCTTCTGGAAAAATTTGTTACTACTTGTGCTATCATTTGTGCTTATAAACTTATGGATTAAAACAAAATCTTATGTGTTTGAAGAGAATATCATTATAAAAGCTGGGCAAAAATATGCAGGTATGAACACATAATTATTACCAGTGTTGATTTTTCTGGCCACTAATAGACAATTTTACCCGTCATCTTAATGAGATTATTTTACTATTATGACTCAGGTGGTGATATACAGAAAGCATCTCGAGGAATACCAACATACTTAGCAGAAGTATATCCTGGACATATTCTTCCAAAAAGTTATAGACAATGGGTCATGTTCAAATACTCTGGGCAAACAGTGGCTTTGTCTATCTTACATGCTTCTTTCACAGAATATATAATACTAATGGGAACAGCATTGGATACAAATGGATGTATAGGTAAACATACTAGTTACATTGATGACATTTGGTGTTGAGACTTGGTGGTTGAGCCTTAAAACCATACATCTCTTTGAGCTATGTCTTCACCATATTTTCTTATTGATGTAATATAGTCTCACATCTCAATATGTTGTATTCAGGTCGTCATTGGCTCAACGCCACATCTATTGTGCTATCAGGATCAGTAAAATACTGGAAAGAAGGCATGCTACAAGCTAATGAATACAAAGCAGGCAATCATTTTGTTCAATACAGTGGCACATCAGGTTTTTTAAGTTGGAGAGCTGATTCATGGGTTCTGGAGTATGGCCGTGGATTTGTCCCAACAAGCATTCCATCACTGATCTCTGACTCACTGTTCACCTCGTTTGATCTTATAGGAATCTTCAAGCTGATAAGGGCAATTATTACAGCTAATTACTATGCACTGAAGACTGAAATGATGTCATTAATTGCTGATATATAAACAGTACTTATTCGATTGTACCTATAGCAAATGGTTTGGAAATCTAATCGAAAGGAAAACCTTGGCATGGAAATTAGTGTAGCGCAATAAAATACACAGAGCAAAAATTGTGATTTATTCTTAACTAACTGTACACAGAAGTGGAATATCTCAAAACATTCTACAGCACGGTAATCAACTCAAATTGTTCCTAGCCATACCCATATTCCTGACCATACCCATGACGCGATACTGGCCTAGCACCATGCTCCATGCCATCACCAGCATAACCATGACGACTGACAGGCCGTTGACCATAGCGACTGCTGGGCCTGTTAGCCAAAACTTGGTCCCAGTCATCGCCATTGATCATGCCATACTCTGACGATGCTTCCACAGGGCTTGGGTACCCAGCTTGTAGAACAAAAAGGTTCGAATCAATATGTACTATCGTTTGTAACAATAGCTGTATTTCAATAAGCCTCACAAGCCAGCAAATGTTGGCCAAATTCAGACGTTTGTATCCTTATAGGAGCAAGCAAATAAAACTTATTCTCACTTGCTCATGTGTTATTCATCACATAAAGAGAGTATGATAGTTATAATGAAGAGAATCTGCCAGATGACTGCTATCTACTATCATTGATCAATACTGCACAGCCTAGTTATACCAATATACCCTTTGACTTAAATCCTAATACTGAACACATTGAACTAAAATAGTAATACCTATATAACCACGTTGTGTGATGTCATCATCATAAAGATTATACTCAGATCCAGGACCGTGCAACATCATATCTGGTGTACTAGCTCCTTCCCGGCTAGTAATATCACCATACACATGCTGACCGTAAAACAAATCTGGACGATCAAGAATATCACCATCATCAATAAAAGTAGGTTCGTCTGCATACATCATCAGTTCATCATCAACAGCCTCGTCTTGATGTTCTTCGACCATCTCAAGCCATTGAGAATTATGCCAACGAAACTTTTCAATTTGAATTTTTTTTGCCCATTCCTGATCAAATTCCTAAACATATGAAGAAAAATACTAAAGTTATAGTTAAGAAAATACCTGGTAATAAACTTCTACAAGTGTAGATAGGTATGGAATCCAATTAAGTGTTAAAATGAATGACATTCATATTACCATAATAATGTCCAATGTTTGATCGCAAACTTTTCTAATCTCTGCATTCTTATCATGCATTAGATCAATCAAATAGGCTGGTGCTTCTGAACCCAATGTTAAGTAAAATATTTTAAGTATGAGACTTCCTACAACTTATAAACCGATGACTTACAAAGCAGTGTACAGTATTGTTTTGGGAAAGGATACGAGATTGTTTAACAATAATTTCACGCGTTGCTTTGTGGAAAGCCATTTGATAGAAGACATAAACAATTTGTAACACAACTTCATCATCTTCTTGCTTGGCTAGAATAAGAAAAACAGTTTGGAACTGATGGAGTTAGTCAACATAATAGAGAGTAAGCTTTGTTTACCATTCAGAAGATCAATGAGTGTTTGAGGCACCCCTTCTTCAGCCAGGAGCGAAGCGCAAGAATCATCAGCGCAAACTGTTCCGACCAATATGATCACCTCCAAGACTAAATCATCTTCAGCTACACCTGGCTGTAATTTGCTTTTGATATAAGACAACATGTCATATTTCGTCAAGAGCTGAGCATAATCCAAGCCTCGTACAGCGATATTACCAAGAATTCCCACAGCTTCAACAACAAATTCTTCATCAGAGCATGTCTTCACTGCATTGGCCAAGTCTGCAATGAAAGGCTGCAAAAATATCGCAGGCAAATCAGCAAACAAAATAAAGAACAAAGTGATTGGCCAAATGTCTACTCACCACAAACTGTTCTTTTGTTGTCCCATCATGCTGTGAAATATTTCGTGCCATTTTTAACAAGAGAGGATCTTTAAACTTGAAAGCTCGTTTCATGAGCAGCTTCAGTCCAGACCCCTCGCATATTAACTGTGCGTTTCTTTTGTTTGCTGCCAAGTTCACAGCTAGAGCCACTAGTTCCAGAGGGAGGCGATCGCTTTTTGTTTCTAACAGCATTTTCATGATCTAGAAATAGAGAAGCTATGGTGAGCAAGTTTTCCTTAGCAAGCGCCCTGATGAATTCACTTGCTCAAGTGAACAATGAACAAGGTTCCCTTGACAAGTTCCCTGATGAATTCACTTGCTTGTGTGTAGGACGAACAAACTCTCCTTGACAAGAGTCATGATAAATTCACTTTCTCTTACTTTACAAGTTTCTTGACAATTCACTTGCTCGTCTGTTTGATGAACAAGGCTTCTTAATCTCAAAGGAGCAGAGTTGTTGAGTATATTGTGTGATTTCACCACTTACTATTGGTATACAGTCAGTATAAGTAAACATAGATTTATAACGATCATCCATGCTGATATGATACAAAATACACAGCACAACAATACATTGAATGTCATTGCCTA
>JAODVQ020178055.1:23312-35741 GCA_025400075.2 Phenganax stokvisi
TGTTCTAGTCATAAACAAATAAAACTATCAAAGGCTATGAACTGGATCAAAACTTGTAACTTTATAAATAATGTAACAAAATAATGTAACTTTCACGTTTATTTTATTTTGACAATTATTAGCCTACTTGTTAATTATATTAGCAAATTACTGTATTACACTTATTTCTAATTAATCCTTTTATATTTACAATGACTTATAAATTTTGTCATTAAACTCTGATTGGGTATGAATGAAAAATATTCACTTTAAAATACATAGAAAGTATGGGCTTTCTTGGTGGATAAGAAAATGAGCTCAAATTTTTACAGGTGACGTAAATTAATTAGCTAGCTTGCTATACATCAACTTCATCGTAAATATCATCATTATCAGACTGACTAGCTTTCCGAGCTGTATCAAGTGTACAACCTGCTTCCTTCTTTTGTTTAAGTTTCTTTTTTAGTTCGTCTGCAAAGTTTCCTTCAGCATCAATTTTTGGTTTTGGGACTATTGGTGGCTTTTTGAATAAATTCCTTGGTGGTTTAGATTTGGTAGGTTTGGCAACAGCTTTGTTTATAGTAGTACTAGTACTGTGGGCTTCAATATTTTCATGTGGTTCAGAGTAAATATTAGACGATAAATTACTCTCAGGCTTAGCTACTTTACTGTAATCTATAGAGGTGTATTCATGGTCTACACTTGCATAACTACCGTCATCTTCAGATTGTTGAGATATTGCTAATCTTTTTTGAATGACATCAGCAATACTTTCAGGTTTTGACTTCTGTTCTGTCTCTATCACAGGAACATTCTTCCGTATTGGTTTCACCGGTTTACCAGCAAGTTTTTTAACTGGCCCATCGGGTTGCAAGATTTTCCTAACAGGTTTATCAGATTTTCCACTTGTGTTTTCTGGATGTTTTGCAATTGAGGGTGGTTTCATTCTAGGAGGTGGTCGAGTTGGTCTGGGTGGTGAGACTCCTTGTACAGGAGATATTTTTCCATTTGGTTTCTGTTGGCTCAAGGCATTGTACGTGCTCTCCATGTTTGGACTTCCAGATGGGACTACTGCTCTTGAATTGTCAATGGAATCGTAGGTATCTTCACTACTAGATGGAGGCTTGGCACTACCATTTAAAGTATCATATGCATCACTGTGTTTGCCTGAACCACCAGATACAGATACACTAGAGTGGTTCAAAGTATCATAAAAACTACCTGAGCTAGTGGGCTGTGCTTTGTGGTTCATCTGCTGCTTCTCTTCAACAGAAAATAATGGTGCATCTTTCTTTGCTCTAAACTGAAGAGTATCATAACTGCCATCTTTTTTCAGTTCTTGTTCATCACGTATAGCGCTGAAATTGAGCGTGTCATAACTACCGAGAGAACTAGTCATTCCAGGCACTTTCGGTGAAGACTGGGCCTCATCTGAGTGAGCATTTGCAAACTGCAGTGTGTTATATGCACTACCACTTGCTGTTTTCCCACTTTGCTTTGGAGATTCAACATCTTTACCCAAGTCACTGCCTGGGCATAATATATCATACCTAGGATCACCCTCAGGGACAAATTCTGGTGGCTTTGACAAAGGTAAGGGTGGTGGAGGAGGAGGCCTGGAGGTTGGAATATTAACTGGACTTGCATAATCATAATTATATGGCTCAGCAGTTTTCGTTGGACTGATAGGAACAGAACTTGTCTTCCTAACTGGAGGATGGCCTTGTTCAACCTGATTTTGCAGCTTCTCCGAGGCTAACCTACGCATCGTTGTCTTTCCAGCTTTTGCACGAATGATAGTGTCCATGACTCGATATATTTCCGAGCACTCACTTGAGATGAACTCAAAAATCCCCTCCCCGGTCGCGGCTTTGCGCCCAGCCTCAATTGAAAACAAGTTGCCAACAAATTTGTACCTTCGTATACATCTGAACGGCCATAATCCAAGAAGTTTACCATCCATAGCACTTACAAGACGAACTTCCGAGTGAACAAGTTGAAGATGACATGGAAACACAGCTTCAATTCGAGCCATAGTTGGCGTGTCTTGTGGTTGCACGTAAAATGACCTAACTGAAGAGAAATACAGCTTTATCATTGCTGGATATTTTTCAAGTTAGAGTCATCTCTAATTGTCCAACTGCTACTTAACAAACTATATACACAAGCTGGATAACTTGTTCTATATTGTTTTTTTCAATCAACAGCAACTATAGGAAACCAGAATAGAAAGATATACCAACCTAAATTGTATTCTTCCAAAGTGGTCATCCAGTTTGTCATATTATTTTCATCCTCAGTAGCCAGCAGTAGCGTATGATCAGTGGTTTGCAGTGAAAAACAGTATTTTTTCTTTGGATCATCCTTGCGACGCACCTCGTACCCTGGATGTAAATTTACTACATGCCTAGGGAGCTGTTTCTGCCAGTTTTTGTCCTTGTAAATCTCAATATATCGCAGAGCACTGCTGATTTCGTACTTCATAACAAAATAACGCTTTTTCCAGCTTCTTTCTTCTAGGTAATCTAGTTGACCCTAAGCAATGTTAAACAAAGAGTTTGGTTTTTCTTATCACAAACTACATCAATTATTAACATTCTAACAGATAAGTAGCAAATTAGTATAATTATCACGAAATTGATACTTTTAGAAAATGAGAAACAACTTCAAATGTTTTAATGTCAAAAAAATCCTCTTGAAAATCAGCGAATTAGTCTCGATGAGCAAATAAAATTTTTGACATTAATCCCTGTGAAAAATTATAGATATCAGATTTCAAAAATTGATATTCTCTATAAACACTCAAAACAGTATTAAACTAATGCTTGATTTTCCAGTGAAAAACGCTGGAGGTAAAAGAAATATAATGGTCGTCTTTTGAAAAATTGCTTTACAAAGGTTTACAACGTTTTTGACTTAAGTTTCACACCCAAATATCAAAGGAAGAGTTTATTTTCACGCGGAAGTAGAACGCTACAAGTTTTAACATGTCAACAAAATGAATTCTACTTCACATTTCAGGCAGAAAACTAAGCAATATTGAGCAACATATAGCCAATACATAAACTTTGTAAAGTGTGCAACTTACAAAGGACAATTTCTTGTACAAAGTACAAATGAAAGAACCTTGTACAAATGTAAACAAATGTGTCTAATCTGATTCTGTAAATTGCACAAAACATAAACTATAGGAACAGTCTTCTTAGTCTCCTTTAAAAGATATAAAGTAAATATCATGGCTGAAAGATGAAGCATTAAGCCCTACCTCGATTAATATTTCCATTTTTTCGCTGGGAAACTGCTGTTGAAGTGGACCCTCTTCCTCTATAAAAATTTCCGATGCTAACTGCACAGCGGTTGTCCACCAAGAAATTATTTTTCTACTTCGCCCAGAAATTAAATTTCCATTCCTTTCACTCTATAAAACTAAAGTCAGAATAATTTAACCGAAAACTACTATCGGATTAAAAGTTATAAGCTTCGCTAGGGATAAGCTTTGCTGCATATTAAACATGAACAAAAAGATATAACAAAGATTTCGACAGCTGGGCTACAATGACTGGTCGCCACAAATAAACATTCATTTCACATAAAATTAATGCTTCCCTTTATTTTAAATGTTATCTATGACTGTATTCCATTAAAACATTACTAAAAGTATAATCTAAAAGTGCTAAAATCAAGCTAAACAAAAATCCCCAATTGAATGCAACCTCTGCAGGTTTAAAATCTAAAACAAAACTCCTTCTTGGCGCGATGGTTTATCCTCGAGCTTGCTATATAGATTTTTTAGTAGTAAACTTTAGTAAGTCAACTTTTCCATTAGCCACCTTAACTTGAACCCAGCCTCTTCAGTTCGCAAACAAATCGGAGCAGAACGTCTTGTAATCGTACGCATTCGGAATCTCTCGGCCCTTGCTGTCAATGAACGGATTCATATGCCGAATACAGTATTCCGCCTGAGGCTTGGACAAAGACTAGAAATGAAAATAAAATACAATACTTCAAAATGACATTGCTCAGGAAAATCGAATCAACGAGAGGTGACTCTTACTGAACTTCTAGGAATTAGAACAGCGCGCGATGGAATTATTAACACAGTCCAGTTTCCACTGACCTGATATAGCTCCTGGTCTGTGACGTAGTCTTTATCAGCGCCTTCTGTAAGAGCTTTGAATGCGTCTTCCACATCCTTGCTGGAATGAACATTTTCTGTCTCTCGACTAATCATGAAACTCATGTACTCGCTCAGAGATACGACGCCATCACTGAGAAATCATAAAAAATTTGTTAGTCTGAGAAATCCGTTGATATTAGACAGTACACCAGTTTAAAGATTTTCACCTGAATTAGAAATTCAGTTGAACAATACATTATTTACTTACTTGTTCGGATCAACAGTCTTAAGAATTGCTTGAAATTCAGCATCAGGCTCTCCCTCTTCGACTAAAGGCAAGTCGTAACCAAGTGAACGCAGACATGACTTGAATTCTTGGTGATCCAAGAAACCTGACTTGTTCTTGTCGAAATGTCTGAGAATAACGAATAAAAGAATGAAGTGAACGTCAGGTAGACAACTCGTACTCTTACCGATCTCAAGTTTCTGTACATGAAGAGGCCCCACCTGAAATTAGCCGAGAATTCCTTAAGAGTTTCTTCGGGGACTCCAGTCATCTTACGAGCTTGGATCTGTTGTTCAAGATTGTGTCTCATTCTCATTGCAAGTTGATCCAATTGGTCCCATTGTTGAGCCAAGCCGACAGTCGAATGCTCTGTGTACCTGGTCGAGAAACATTAAATCTACTGAAACGAGACGAATATTTTCAAAACGAAAACAGTACAAGTTTTGTCGCAACGAAATTGCGAGACAATGGCTGTGCAACCAAAAATTTTAGAAGAACTTTTGTATATTTACTAAATTTGTTACTTCATACACAGATACTGATTAGCATGTCATTCTTTCGAATCTTTTTCATGAAATTTATGATTCCAAAAACTTACTTGTTGTCAAGAATGAGAGCCTCTTCCATCTGAGCTCCAAGATCTTCGATAACAGACAAAGCTTCTTTACGTTCGACAATCTCTTTCGACTTCTCTTGAATAACTTTGAGCTGATCCTCCAAATCACCTTGATTATCCACCATTACTCCTCGCGTTTCTGTGAGCCAAGCGTGGAATGAGTTCGCGTTCTCTGCGAATTCTTGTCTCAGTTCGTCATTGTAACGTTGCCTTTTAGCCTCTTTACGCAAGTCCAATTCACGCTCCTGTGAAAATAGGAAAAAGTTATGACTTCTTATATATTACAATAATTGGGCCTCGCTCTAGCAATTTATTTCTAAAAAACAATAGATGGTGCAGTAAAAGGCTATGGATTAACAAAACAAATTTTCAGATAGCTACAAACCTGGATTATTTTCTCTAAACTTTCCCAAGTTTCTTCCAGTGTCTCCATAGTGAACCAAGTGTACCTAGAGATTGTGTACACGCAATATTAGCAGGAACATTGTGTAGTGTTTGGGCTTAAAATGTAAACAAATCCCAAGGCACGTACGGGTTGATCGACACATGATAACTCTTGATCTGTTTGTCCAGTCTTCGTAAAGTTCGCATATCCTCCTCAGCTTGTTGAAGAGATTCTCTAAATACTTCATGTTGATGTTCAAGAGCCTGGAAATGATTAAAATATAAGAAAGATTAGTCCATAATTACAAATGTCTTTTGCGATTGTCATTTACGTCTTCACTTACTAGTATTTCCTCAACGGAGTTACAGCGAACTGGATCTGTCAAATCTTCTTCGGTGTTTTCAAACCAACTGTTAAAAGCTGACGCTTTCTTTGCAAACAACAAATACATGTCTTCGACTTTCTTGTATTTGTCTTGAGATTTCAATAGTTGTTCCTTTCGAGCTGCGGATGCGTCGAGCAATGCTTGCCATCTAGATCAGAAGAAACATAAAAGTTGTTCTTTAATGTTAGTAACATTGAAAGGACTCGATAAAGCAAAATGTTGCTATCCAGGATAAACATAGTCCGCCTTGTTTGTCTAACCTTTGCACCAGCTCATCATGTCTTCTGATGATAGCAGGAGATTGTGCATGCTGAGCTTTGACTAAATCATCTTTCAATGTGGTCACTTTCTGAACACCTTCTTGGTCAAAAGCTTGCAAACCAGACTCAAACGTCACCTAAAAGTCAAGATTGTTAGAAGCTGATTGGAATCTATTAATTCATTCTCGTTTCCCATCAAGAAACGATCTCGGAAGAATGGCGAGATTTAGCAAAGAATCCTGAAATAGAGAGGCACTCCTTGTTTTGTCAAACTGTGAGAAGTTTTGACGTCTATACCTGTTTATTAAGCAGAGTTTGAACTGAGGCCAAGTCTTTACCGCAATCTTCGGATTGAACAACTGTAGCTTTGTCACCTAGAATTCAACAAATAACTCAGCAAAAACTGAAAAGCTCCACGTTTCTTAGTCTCCTTCTATAATCCACTAAAAGCTGTAGAGTAAAAACTAAACCATGAAATATTTCATAAAACTTACTGATCCACGATTCAACAACATCAGTTTTCCAATTGAACTGAAGAAATGCTGAATTATCAGTGAGCTTCGCTTTCCGATAGTTGGACAAGCGTTCAAGCTCCTGCACTTTGTTCTAAAAAAATACACAGATTTTTAGAACATGAAAGAAAGCAAGCAAGGATTACGAGCAAATGAACAATTAATTTGTTGAGATGTAGTCACATCTAGTCAAGTAGTGTGAACATTTTAGGCAATGGCAACCACATTTTAAAGTGATCCCTATATCAGTATACTATTTCAAGCTGTGAAGGCATGACTCAAAATTTATAGAGTTTACTCACATTCAGTGAAGCTATTTTTTGTTCAATCAGTTCTTTCTCGTGATTGTCCTAAGAAAACAAAAAACCCTTTTATGACCTACGCTTGATTGAAGAAAAGCAGCTAAATAGTAGAAGGTTGGATTATCTTTATTTGCTAATACTTCAATGGATACACAGATAAAAATCATCGAATTAAAAACTGACCTCGGCAAGAAGACCTTGACCAACATTTTCAATATCTTTCACGCGTTCTTTGTGCACTTCAAAATCTTTCTCAAACGCGTCGTGTTTCTTCAGTAATCCCTGGAAAATAGAAAACACTGATATTACTATCCACTTTGGATAAACTGAAGTTATTTTATTCAAATCAAATACCTGTGCAGCAGCTAAAGTATCACCGTAATCATCACTGGCAACGAGCGTGTTCTTCTCATTGATCCATGATTCCTCTTCATCCACATTCGTACTGAATTGCTGATAAGCTAAAGATTGCTCCAATTTCTTTTGCCTGTGAAACAATAATAATTTAGCTTACATGAAACCAACAGAGTCATCTAGCTACAAGGATATAAATTATATCGTTAGTCTAGTTTTGTTTTGATTATAGTTTAATCTTCACCTTGTAGCTGCAATTTCGTTTAACTCTTGCCATTTCTCTTTTAAGCCATCAATGCGACTTCGAATGAGATCTGAGTCAGGTCTTCCTTCCTCAATAAATTTCTCTCCTCGTTCACACACATGCTGGAAGAAAACTCAAACGATCCATAACATAATCGATAGAATGATTACCCAATCAATTGCTCAATCAATTTTTGATCACTCAACAACCTTACCGTAATTTTAGGTTCATGATTATGAATCTCAGCTTCGAGTCTTTGATGTTTTCGACGCAAATTTTGAACTCCAGTCAAATCTTTAGCATAATCCTCTGAACTGGCTAACAATTTCTTTTCCCTGAGAACAAACGATATACATTGTCAGACAAAGCTATAGTGCACATAAGATACTTAATCATTAAAAGCAACTTACTTAATCCAAGACTCTTCATCATCAATATCTCTGAACAATTGTTGAAGATCATGCGCTTTCTCCAGTCTTGCACGTCTCTCACTTGCCATGGTAGTAATCCTGAAAATTTAAAACATCAAAGTTTGGAAATAAACTTCAGGAATATGGATTAAGACGTAAGATAAGAAAAATAAACAGCTGAAGTGTGTAAATGATCGCTACTTTTCGTAACGTGTCGTAATTGTCTCGGCTTTCTCTTTGATTGTCGTTGCTTCGTGATGTTCTTTATCAACGAAGTTTTGAGCTTGAGCTTGCAGATCATTTACATGATCCTAAATATGAAGAAAAAACACTGATTGGTACCTTCTTTACTTCATTACAACTAAATATACTTGATCAATTAGAACACTTTCACTCAAGTAGAAAAAAATTTATCTAAATTAGAACTTTTTATCATTTTTCATCAAATGTTTTACCTGATGTGCAGTGATATCCGCTTCGACAAGTTGATGTTTCTTGAGTAGGTTTTGAGTGCTGGCCAAATCATGACCACAATCTTCTGAGGACAATAGAGTTTCCGTCTATAAAATGATTAAAACAAGAACTTTAAAATACATGTACAGATAATGCTTTAAACAAAACATTCATACTCCTACCTCACCAAGCCAATAGTCAAGTTCTTTCACGTTATTATTATACTGTTGTAATTGATTGGATTCCATCAAATATCTTGTCTTTGCCTGAGATTGTTTCGTCAATTTCTCCCAAATCTCTTGGAGTTTAGTGATTCTCTCGCGTACTATTTCCTCATTGCTTGCGCATTTTCGCTCCTCGATCAGTTCTGAAACGAGAATCACAAAGGGTCGAATCCACGCAGATCAGAACACCAAATTTACACTTCTCATCAGTGGCAGACACTTGGGGGGGGGGGCAGGGGGAGCTTGAGCCCCCCCACTCAATTACTTCGAGAGAATGCACCAAATAACAAAAATTACAGCCATTTGATGAAGTTGCTATATTAATATTTGAAGTCTGTATTATATTTACGCTCAGACTACACAGTATACATGTAAATTAACCAACACAAATTTTGACACAATTTTTCTGTTAGCATATGTGTTGGCCTCAGCCCCCCCCCCCCCAATATTTTGTGAAGTGTTCGCCACTGATTTTCAATGAAGAATTCTTGCAGTTCTGATGCACTTGGTCACAGATTAGAGACTAACAGATGTCCGAATTAGGCTTCAAGCCTATGATTTTGGCATAAGTGGCCGCCCTTTAATGCCTTTCTGTAGGGCACTTGCTAGGATAATGGCCACCATGAAAATTGCAGGAAAGTCGACTTACGCAATTTTGGGGCAGTCGGACATCTGTTATGTCTCTAATCTGTGACTTGGTCTCGTCAAATCTGGAGCTTCCAATCAGATTAAATAAAACACGATAACAGTTACTACTGTAGCTATAATAGTATATGTTTTGAGTCCTTCTTTTTCTTGTAAATCCTGCTTGTATGTTTCTAGGAGAAGTTTCGTAATTTGTATCGTGCAATGGGTTTGGCTCCACCTGATCATGCTGTGTACAAAAAATACGATGAGAAATCTTCCGAAGAACTTATAGATGTGGATACTGTCGATGGCTTTTCCACACCATTGCTTCCAAGTGCAAGAAAACGAGAAAATAAAACAAGGTTAGCTTGTTAAAAAAGTTTCACACCAGCGAAATATGGTGGTCAGTTGTCTATTGCGACTTGCACTTTGAGATTACCGCGGTTCAAATCTTGCTTAGCCACTCGTCATTTCGGGACTTGCAATAATCTTTTTGTATAGAGTAATTTACGGTCGATATTTCAGAAAGCGCAACACGGTTGGTCAAAGGATTCAAAATAAAGCCGAACAGGCTGCTCGTAATGCGGCTGAAAAGTTAGCGAAAAAGTATCCTAACAGCAACGTAAGTTTAAATCGATACACTGTTTTAATCGAAAATACTTTGCGGCGCGAGATTGTATGTATCTATGTATTTTATATTAAATTTGACATCTGAAGTTAAACAGGCCTAATTCGCTGCAGTATAGCAGAGCCTGAGATTTTTCAATGTAGGCTGTTTAAGCTTGATTTTTGTTGATAACATTGTCTGTTATGATAGATTGGTTTTCTCCGTAAAGACGCGAATGGTAACACAACTTTAGCCATTCTGAACCCATGTTCAGTTGACGGTAAGCAGTTTATTTCACTGCGTCTGAATAAAAAGCATATCAGTAAGCCTTAAAGTGCAGTGAATTCAATTGCTAGTTAAATTTATACCCTTACAAGAACAAGCAAATCGAACTTCTTATCACTTGTTTGTGTATTTTTCATCCGATAAAACGCGACTACACGCAGAATGAAAAGTGTTAAAATCCACTTTCTCGGCATGATTATTGCAAATTAACCGCCATCTAATGTTGTTCGACAGTGTTTAATGAAATGTACATTGCTATATTTTGTTTTCTACAGTGCCTCAATCATTGCCAGTGAATCTGGGTTCAGTCACTGGCAAACTAACTACTGGAAGTCTGTCAAGCTCTGTGTTTCATGAAGACAAGAAAAATAAATGTTCACCAGGTTAATGAATTGGGAAAAAATATTTTTGGTCAAACATGAGACAGTCGACTCCACAAAATGTTGGTTTGCGTAGGTTTTTCTGATTTTATTTTATGTTGTTATTTTAGTGAACTATCTAAAATATGGACCGTTCAGTTCATTTTCGCCATTATTCGACTCTTCCATGGCAACGCTGACGAAAGAGGATTCTGACTTACTTTACAGTACATATGGGGATAGTACGGGAACTTACTATGCACAGAGGTACATGCTTGTATGAACTCTATTACACCCAAAGAGCACTTTTAGGGATAAGTAATAACAGCCCCCCCCCCCGCCAATTTCGATATCTGAGCGATATCATCGTCGATGATGTAGCTTCAACTTTAAATCCAATTCAGCAAAATGTCATGAAGTATTGAGGCTTCCATAGGCTGAGTTTGCGCAAAATTGGAAGCGAATGCTTGCCAATGTGAAATGCATTAAATTATTCTTATTTTTGCATCAGTCTGTACCGTTTTGGCTGGGCATGAGAAGTCCAGGCGTTAAACTAGACTTGCGTAACTTCTATTATGTTTCTGTCTGTGATATTTGTAGTCTTCAAGCGTTTGTGAAGGACAATCTTTTTGCAAAAGATTATGTTGATCGCGTGCTAGATGTACTTACAGACGGCGCTCATTCAAAGCTCATGGAGAAACTGCAAAAAGTAAGCAATTTCCATATAGATACTAATCCGATTTTAACAGCGTGGAATTGGTTTCAAGTTAGCTTTAAACGTGAGACGTTTTTGTTTCAGCAACTGGAAGAGGAAGAGAAGAAAGAACGCGAGAAACTCAAAGAGAAGGAAATCAAAAGAAAACTAATAAAAAAAGAAAGCGAAGTAAGACATATGACTATACAATAAATGTAATTAAGTACCGTTACTCTCTTTCAAAAAACACTCCCCTCGAATAAACATCCTCCTTCGAATGAACGCCTCCTTTCGAATAAACGCCTTCTCGCGATTTCACGTTTACCATATTTGTTCGAACTAGCGCCGCCCTCGAATAAGCGCTGCATTTAGAGCAAAAAAGTTAATAAGCGCCACCTTCAAATAAGCGCCGCTATCCCAGTGCGGTGCTTATTCGAATAATTTCTTGTTTAGTCAAAGCAAGTCCAAGCATGTCAATTTCACTTTCAACTATTGTATCCTAATTACCTAGGTTGTCAGCGAAAAAAAAGCAGTTTCAGAAATATCAGGTTTGTTGAACGAGAACATATTACGCCAAAGTTATATTTATTCCTTAGTTTATTTGTTCATGATGTAAAATGGAGGCTTACGATAAGTCAACTTATTTCACGAATGATTTAAAATTTTTCGTCTGGTTGCTTTGCATCTTGATTTTGGTGTAGCTGTTAGTTAACCTGGCTGTTTGCTTTTATACTTTAAAGCTTTTGATCTTGATGCCTTGCTATCGCTGGAAAAAGAGGGCATTGATATGTCATTTTTGAAAACAAGCGAAGCAACAGTTACAGGTATACAGTTACACTGTATTATATTATCCAGTTGAACCTGGATATAACGGCCCTTCGGCCTTCGTCGAAATGATATCTGAGAATAGTTGTAGGTAAACACGCTCATCACATTTCATGAGGTGTTTCTTCTGTTCAAGTGATCTGTGTTCGGTCAACAGTAAAAGCAAACAAAACAGTTTATAACTACACTGTGTTACATTTACTAATTGATTGCTCAGTATCGCTACCCTCTGCTCAAAACTTCTTTTTAGCAAAGTTGTTCTTCAGCCTTTTGATAAAAAACGAATCGCTTCAAAACGAATACCTGCACGCCTCCGTGGAGTATTTTTGTTCATCCTGTATTATGCTGCCATTTTTTAAAATCCCAAGGCTGACTGTTATATTCAGGTTCATCTTTAGCAGTGTATTTAGGGGTTGATTACATGCGCCGGGCTAGCCCGGTTAACTGGGTTGAGTTTTGTCACGAAAATATTTCCTGGTTATCAAAATAGTATTTGAATTAAGTC
>JAODVQ020178056.1:1445-14610 GCA_025400075.2 Phenganax stokvisi
CTATTAACTTGTCCAACTGAATGCTACGAAAATGCGATGTTGGAGCCAAGCTTATCCCTAAAAGTTTGAAAATTACTTTAAATTGTTCCTTCGTATTTCATTGACCAATCAAATTGCTCTAAAGAAAAATATAAATACTTATTGATTGGTCGATGAAGCAGGAAGTTAGGAGCCTTTTAAAGAAATGTTCAAAATTTTAGAGAAAGTCTTCGAAGTTAATAGGAAATGAAGCGGTCAACATTTTTCGGAATGCTTCTGGCACGAATGTAATGTATTTACTATATCTTCTGTTCCCATCCCTAGAACTGAATAACAACGCTTCTAATAAACAGTCCGGGAGACGCAAAGGTTGCTGTTAAACGAAAAAATTGAGAAAAGTTATGAACAGTACAATGATCTATTTGGAGGCTATGCAATGTGAATTGTATATTTTGTGAAGTGCATTACTGGATTCGCGAGCGAAAAGTTTTCTTGATTTGAAGTGTTAAAGACTGAACTGTACATACGATACTGCTCTGTAATAATGAAATGAATATTAATGATTAATTATTTATTTATGAAAGATTTATAGATAGTTTAATTGTAGTATCTATGTAATTTATCCGTATCTAGATGCAAATTGTCCTACGAATTATTGTATATTGCTAAACAAGTGTGGATAATATATTGTCAATTCAGAACAGCGCTCTCGAATGCCTATTTCTTCATCATCAGTTTTGTGCGGTTAGTCTAAGTATTAGTTTAGCACTTTTGATAAATTATTTGAACAGTTCTTTTCAAAACTGTAGAAACTATTCACCATGGTTGTTTCATGCTATTTTTTTGTCATTCCTTTGAGATCAAATGTAACTGGATGACTACACGTGACGTCATTTTCATGAAAGACCGCATTTTTGTAAGTGGAAGCGCAGGCTCACGCGAAGCTAAACATGGATGTTTCGAGGAGGTCGTTCTAAAATTCTTAGCAAAATATCGATAAGATTCTATCCTTTTACGTTTTTTATAACCCGCGTCTCGACAACTTCTTGCAAGAATGGCGAAGCTAGTAAGAGTTTGTCGTAACAACGAGGAAAACAACGAATTGGAAAGCTACCAAATTCCTTTAGTAATCGACGGAGACTTGAAAGTACGTAGGTTCACTTCACAATATTTACTTTAACATTTTATCGCTTTTACCTGCTTTAATTCGCATGCTTGAACGAACAAGAGCGCTTGAAGCAAAATGCAAGCACTTTTTTATCAATATACCGCATTTAAAGTTCATTCTTTCTTGAAATTTGTATCAAAATATTAAAGTGCTCGTGTTTTGTGATATTTCGTGTTTCAAAAAGTTTGTCGAGTTTAATAAAATTTGCGGCAATTAGCTGTAATAATATTAAAGTTTTTAAAACGATGAAAATTAACTTCTTTAATTGCCTTTCAGTGTTACAATGTAATTTCCTGCATAGTGTAATTGTTTGTCAATGTAGGCAATGCTTATTTTCCAATCTTTTGTAAGATTACAACATCAAATTGTGTAATCATGTAACAAAAAATTTTACACACATGTACATAATTATTCAAAATTTCACAATATTCATTGCAAAAAATGTACTAAAATCAGATGGCATTTCAAGCTCATTGCTAACATGCTTAAACCATTTCATATTCTGCTCTATGTAGCGATATATTCTACATATTGGTATTGCAATCAGATTTTCCTTGAGGAATAATATCGTCTGGTGTTAGACAGGCTGGAATATATGCTTAATGTGCTTGGCATGCATTTGTAGTCAATGGGTTTAAAAAGAATTTGACAGACAACCTTTCACTGTGTTAAACTAATAACTAGCACAAGTCTTGCCTTGGCTACCAAATTCAACTGGGGTCGGTTGTTCGAAAGGTGGATAGCGCTATCCATTGGATAGTGAAGTTTTCAACATTCATAAAACTGGACAAAAAAATTCGAAACTTCTACTTTGGTCTTCTATATAAATATTAGAGACTCTAATCTATTGATATCAGGTGTTATTTTATGTTATAACGATCATTGGAGTATTTTACGAAGACTAAAAGAATCACTATCCAGTGGATAACGCTATCCACCTTTCGAACAACCGGCCCCAGCTGTTGGACAGTATTAATAGAAGTGTGCTAACATTGTACTTACATTGGCAGTCAGTGGGTCAATCAGCTTAGTGAATATCAAAGCTCGATACATAAGTTTCTCTGAATTTAATAATTTAGATGATCATGGAAATTCCTCCTACTGATTTGCTTCCATTCGATCAACTTTGGGATTTTGGAAGTTACGACGTTTTTATGAGGGTAAGTGGAAAATATGGGTGTCTGTACTTGAGGTCATAATTTTTTCAGTTTTATATACTCGTAGATATACAACACTTATATCTCATTTTGTCATATAGCGATATGAGAATCTGAGTGTTGATGAACTGGCCGTCTCATTTATGGTGACTCACAATGAAGTCTTATCTTTCTTGTCTCAAACCGTACCGTGCGTTGGTTGTAGGCAAAGGTAGGCTAATTATCCGACTATTTTTCATTTTGTGTAATACTAGACTCTTGACTTGTCTTGGCGAGACTCTTAATTGTGCCATGACCCATGAAGAGGCCAATAATGTGTGGCAATGCATCTATTTCTGTGTTTTTCTCTCACTAATTCACAAAAAGTCAAAATACACAATGAAACAAACTGAGAAATGTTCAAAGATGATTGGCAAAATGGATGGATGGCTTTTGGTGGAGCGGTATACTGACCTAAGTTTGAAGGGTTTCAAGTTGAGGAAATCTTTTGTTTTTTCTAGTGTTGAGAAGTTGTACAATCACATTATGAAAACTTGTCAACCCGCTTTAGAACCTTTGCATATAATGCAGTCTGGAGGTATAGTAGAATATATTCTTCTACAACCTACAATTGTGTACCATAACAAATTTTATTTTGATGTTTTTAGTATTGACAATAGACCCATCATTATTGAAAAATCCACTGGGGCTTCACACATTTCTTTATTGTCGTGGGTAGGTGTTATTTTGGCAACAATTGATGAATTTCAATAGACTAAAATACTGTTGCTGAGAAGATAACTATCAGTTGAGCAGTGTTTAGACTAAGTTTTGCATTTGTTTTCATTATTCAGTTCAAAACTAAATGAAGTTCTTGAAAGTATTCCGAAATGCCGAAGAAATAGGTAAACACATTTTCAATTATTAGTCCAATAATTACGTAGCATAAGTCTCAACCTGTTAGGTCTGGTTTAGATGCAACATTTTGTCAAGTCTACTATGTGACTAGTATTATTATATCACTTCTTATGTTTTCTCTGTTTTTATATGCCTATACTATCTATTCTCTCTCTAAGAATAGCAGTGTTACTTACTGAATAAGAGCTTTTTATTGACAAGTCAACGTCTGTCTATACTTAAATTAATGACTCAAGTTTAAAATGTTACCTAAACTCAGACTTTGTTTGGACAATAAATTCAATATTAAATTTGAAAAAGCAAATTTAACAAAAATACAGCATCTAAACTAGGCCCTAGTTGCTAAATATGGAGCCAATAAGATGCAAGCTGTCTTTCTCCGACCAGTAATATCAGCTAATGTTACGGAGAGTGAAAAAGTCAGCTGTGTACATTAAGGTGCATTGTCACCTGTATTAATATCTGTGAATGACTTTTGCTGTTCAGGAGATGTTTATTGCACTCACTGGAAACTCATAAGTCTCGAACTCCTATTGGGTAAGTATGTCCTATGGAGTACTCTCATGAGCAGTTGTGTAAGTGTTGTTATAAACATCAATTACAATAAATGTATAGATGAATGGATGATTTATGTGATGTAGTTACTGTGCAGCATGAATTGAATTGCAAAACTATTTAAAATGTTTTTCTACTCTTTACAGTTTATAAATTACCTATTTTTACAATAATCAATGACTATTCTCCTAATTTGTTTAGCCTCGCCAACATTGTAACAGGAAACTGGAATACCTGAAGAAAACCTACAATTTTGGTAGAGTTAGTGAAAGGCACTTCTCCTTGCAACTGCGCTACCGAAACCCCCTGATTGTATCACACTTCTTTGAAATGTTTTTTTTTATTAATGATTTCTTAAACTTTCCAGCTGTTGGGTTGATGTGTGGGAGGCATTATCTCAGAAATGTCAGGATGAGGTAGAATTCATTCCTGAATATATTATTATTAATTTAAAAAAAAAACAATAAACAGATTGGAGAGATTGAATTATTCTACTATAGGAGCACTATCTTAAATCATGATGCATTGTGGGTGGTAAGCCAGGCTAAAAAGCTTGTTTAAATGGCAGTGGCACCGGTACAGGGGGGAGGGGCATGACCAGCCCCCAATGATTCCATAATGCATTTTTTGATTTGCCCAAATTCATTGAGAAATAATGAGGGAGGGGGTAACAAGAGAGAAAATTCAGTTTGTCCCACACCTTCCTACAGCTTCCCCCCTAAAAAAATCCTGGCGGCTCCTCTGTTAAATCGCCGTTTGCCTCATGTTGACATATTTTGGGGTGTTTTTTTTACCAAATAACTGTCTTGATAATTTCAAATGTCATTGGAAAGAACAAGATTGAAGCAGAGCAAAACAGTGTGCAGTAAACTTTATTTCTTTCTGTGGTTCAATTTGCGTCCCTGATATTTCTGCATTGGCTACTATTAAAAATCGTTCCAAATAATATGCACCAAAAATCTGCACTGTGTTTGGCTGTGATTTTGGGCTAGATCCCTTTGAAAACCCTAGTTTACCCTGCGTAGAGCACAGTACCACAGATTAGAGACACACACAGATGTCCGACTCCCCCAAAATTGCGTAAGTCGATTTTCCTCATTTTCCTGCGTTTTCAATGGCGGCCATTAACCTGGCAAGTGCCCTACAGAAAGGCATTCACCCCCCTGAACAAATGGTTTTCAAAATGGCGCCCGGGGGATGATGGTCTCTGTTTAGGGCACTTGCCAAGTTAATAATGGCGGCCACTTAATTACGCCAAAACTAGGTCGGACATTTGTTAGTCTCTCTCACATAGGTCTCTCATCTGTGACAGTGCATTGCATTGTGAATTCAAGATGCCGACGCTATTGTCGAAAAGATCTGTTGGCTTGCATGCACCATTATATTGTGGTGTTGAGATTAAGGAATTGTCACTCTTTTGATCAGCTGGGTTTTTTGCATACTGTACTATATATTTTATAAGATTGCAAAAAACTTATCTGCTTTATACGTTCTCATAGATATTAACAATCAACTCTGATACTCTCTTGGATGCATTAGAGAACCATCTCAGGAAAAATAGGTATGTCTAAAATATTAAACAATAGACAAATCCCATTCCCAAGGCATCGACTATAAACACAAACCGATGCCTTGAAAATTCTTCATTTTTTTCGAAAACCGAGTGCAACTACACTAAATTTTGAATTAGACAAAAAGTATAGAATGTATTACCACACCAAGAAAGAGCACCTTAAATTTAGGAAAATTGCAAAGTTTCGTTGCCGGAAATGTTAAAATATGCGGAAAATATAGCCCTGCGAATTTTGCCAATTTTGTGATATGTTTTGTATTTCATGCGGAAATGGGCTACCATTGTTGGCTCAAACGTGGAAAAAACTTAATGTAACAATAATATACAAAATTTACTATCTTCGCAGAGCTGTATTTTCGACATTAAACAACATTTTTTTCAACCACACTTTGCAGTTTTATTAAAAGGAAGATGCTCTTTCCAGCTGTGGTGATCGATTTACCTAAGTCAAACATTGGTCTGGAAAGCATATTGTCCATTGTTCTATTGAACATTGTAGAATTTTAGTGGCACTATTGACGAGCTTCATTTCCTAAAATTATTTCTTTTGGCTTACTTTATCTAGATTTTGTACGGAATGCAAACGAAAAGTTTTGAAAGCTTTTGGCATCCTCACGGGAGATATTGATGCGGAAAAAGTGAAAGGGTATGTAAATGTATTAAAATACAGCTCAGTTCGTGTAGCGATGCCGTGCAGTCCCTTCTGCGCATGTGCGCGA
Source organism: Phenganax stokvisi (assembly GCA_025400075.2). NCBI lineage: Eukaryota > Metazoa > Cnidaria > Anthozoa > Malacalcyonacea > Clavulariidae > Phenganax > Phenganax stokvisi. The sequence continues at coordinate 7,494 of JAODVQ020178056.1, forward strand.
GAAAGTCTCTTCATCATGGCAACAAGCTATTCAGGATCTGTGAAGTTTTAACATGTAAACAGAGCCAATATTTACAAATGACTGTACCTAAACTGTATTTGTAATTTTGTCTGTTCTTTATTAAACATCTTTAGATATTGTCCTAGTCTATATGAAGGCTTGAAGCCATGTCCTTTACACAAACACGTCCATGTTCAAGGTGATGTCTTGTTTCTCACGGTCTTGCTAGAGAAAGCTGAGCATGAATTATCGGGAATGTAAGTGGTTATCATGTTGTTTGTGTAAATACTAAGTACTAGAATAGAATATAGCCATGCATTGAAGAAATGGTTTGGAGATTTGGCCACAGTATAACGAGTAGAAATCTCTTTGTTCATGTTCATGTTAACTTGTGCACGGTTGATAAAGACATAGTTATTGGAAAATATTTTTGGAAACTTGACCATCACATTCAGGGGCGGACACTAGGGGAGGGCAAGGGGGGCTCGAGCCCCCCCCAATAATTTCGAAAGAATGTGCCAAACAACAAAAATTACAGCCATTTGATAAAGTTGCCGTACTAATTTTTCAATTCTGTTATTATATTTACACTCAGATGACACAGTATTCATGTAAATTAACAAACACAAATTTTGCCACAATTTTTCTGTCAGCATACATGCTCAAAATTGGCTTCGCCCCCTCCCCCCCCCCACAATATTTTATGAAGTGTCCGCCACTGATCACGTTGTTGTACCTTTTTGTTCATGTTTATGCAAACTTGTGCACAGTGAAGACATAATCATTGGAAATATCGTTTGGAGACTTGGCAGCTATAGTTTTCGATGTATCTTATAAGAAATTCAAGCATGTTCTGATGCTTTTAGGAGGCGAGAAAGACATGCAAAGTCAATGGACACAGCTCAGGAAGAGGTACATTTCGAAGTGAAGTTTTATTTAGAAACTTTGTCTAGCTTGTTCAGAGCACAACTCAGAACCATATACGCAGCCCCATTTAATCATATGAAATATTTGTGTAATACTCAGGTTCTTACGTGTCTCGCTGTTTTCATGTGGGAAAGACTCCATCATCTCTGGCAAAAATTACGAACCGAGGAACAGAGCTGGCAAATGTTATTTCATCTTGGTATTAATACGCTCAGGAGAAGTTTTGAGGTTGGTTTGGACTGATTGATATGCATGTAGACAGGGGCTGCAGAACCGGGCGGTCATTGGGGGCAAGTGCCCCCCCCACTTTTTGTATCAGGGGAAAATGTGCCCTTTTGCTGGAATAAAAGTGCCCCTTTTACGTGGAATGGCAATGCCTTGTTTCTGGAACATTTGAACTAAAGAGGTTTTCTAAGAACTGCGTTTCCAATGAACCTGTGTCTCCAATGGGCCTTTTTTTGCCCACTGGTGACGCAGTTCAATCGAATTTGTTATGCTTCAATTTGAAAATTTTAAACTCATACGTAAATTAAGTTCCGTTTGTTTTTTGGAGGTACATTGCTGATGTTTGAATTTAATTATTCTAAACGCAGGTTTCAGTGGAAGAAAAACAAGGCATGTCGAGACTTGAACAAGTCGTCAAAGAAATCTCGACGAAGGAAAAAGAGAGAGAGGTGAAACGGGAACAGAAGAGGCAGAAAAAACGAGCTCGTCGAAAAGAGAAATGTAAATATGGTGATGCGAGCGAGACCTTGGATGATTGCAAAGGGAGCAAAGAAGGTCTGGCTTGCGATGTCGTCAAAAATGGCGACGAGGATGAAAGCCATTGCAATTCTGATGAGAAAAAGTGCGAGAAAAATGAAATCACGTGTGCGAAAAGTGAAATCACTTGCCCGAAAAGCAAGATCCGGTGCGAAAAAATTGAGATCACGTGTCAGCAGAGTGATAGCACGTGCCAGAAAATCAATATCTCGTGTCGGAAAAATGCTTGCACATGCACAAATGACGAAAACATGTGCCCAAAATGCAAAGACACGTGTCAAAAGAGCGAGAATACGTGCCAGGAAAATGGTATCACGCGGAAAAAGGCCAATTACGAACTGTTACCGAGTCATGAACAATGTAGTGACAATTGTAGTAACAATTGTGATAGTGAGAGCTCTGAGCAGGCATATTGTGGGAATTGGTCTCAAAACGGCGATGTGTATTTTTCGGAAGAAAATGGTTTGAAATCAGTGTGTGGAATGTCGTGTGGAGATCGTTGTGGCGAGCTGACTCATGACAAGCGAAAGAGTGGTCAACTAACCACCTCAAGTCGGAAAAATGAGAAGTCATATTCTAAAAAAGATTGTGCCAACTCCACTACAAAATCTAGTCCGGTTTGTCCAGAGCGAGATTGTGATGAACCAAAGTTAGCTTGCAGTGAACCGTGTAAGCCTTGTCATGCTGCGGAAGTGTCCCGTCAAAATGGCTACTTTTGTGAGGAATTAAATCATGATGATAACCTCCCTGTTGACGACGAGGAAAAACAGCTTCTTCTGTCCATGGGCTGGAACTCAGTTGAGACACACCAGGTAGGTTTCGAGCTTAATTTCATCCAAGTCGCAAAATTTTCAAATTTTCAAAACAAGTTTTCATTATCTGAAAATGATTTTTTTGGGCAAATGTATGTCGACTGGTAATATCTGAGACAGTTTTCGGACAGTTTGGGACCCGATTGAAACTTTCGATTAATTTCATGAAAAAACGAGGGGAAAACTTTCCAAGTTCGTAAATATCGCAATAGGTTACGCTAGAATGCAGTTTAGCGGACACCTTGCGCCGCTCACCGTCCAAGTAATATATTATATTAAAAAGGCAGGATGGGATTGCAGGCTCATCGTTCTTAATAAAATATATATTTTTAGTGGTCAGCGGCGTAAGGTGTCCGCTAAACTGCATTAGCCCCATAGGTTAGTTGATGGTGAGTCGGCTTAGATCAACCTTTATTTGGTGTAAATAGAAAGCTGGCGGTTCAAAGATAGTGAAAAATACAGGATTTAGAATGTCACAAAAAAAAAATTTCAAAAAACTTCAAGTAAATGCATGAGGGGGTGTTTCACTGTTTTGAAGCCAAATTCTATCCAAATTGTAAAAATTTTCTGTTTTATCAAAAATTCTTTTATAATATGAAAGCGGATTTTTCGGGCAATTATGTTGACTGGTAATGTCTGGGATACATTTGGGACAGATCAGGACATATCTGGAACTTTCGAAAAATGTTGTGAAAAAGCAGGAGAGGGTCTTTCACCACTTTGAAGCCAAATTCCATCCATTTTGCAATATTTGCAACCATAGTTTGCAATTTTACTTACTTTAAAATGCTCGTTCGTTTTTCTTGTCGAAATAAAAATTTAGTCAAAAGCTGGGATTATCCATCCATCTTTATATCAGTTGACGTTGGAAAAGTTTTGATCTGTGATGTTTTCAATATAATTTTCAGGATGATAATCTATTGGAAACAGAAATAAAGATCTCAAAAGAAGAAATCCAGCGTTTTAAAGCCAATCAGAAACAGCTCATCAACCAGAGACAGAAATTACGAGAAAAACTGAGGGAGCAATTTAACAGCCTGAGTGTGACTGCGCATGCGTCGCACTGAGCCGGGTACACGTGGGGGAAACATGATTATTCCGAGTATATAACATGTGCATACCATGGGATCGTCATGTGGGGGACATGTCATTATCACGTCGCCAACATGTGGCTGTCAGGTACAGACACGTTGTCGACGGGATTGCTCAAATTTCTGTGTGTACTGTTCGTTATTTTACCCGTGTGCCTGCGTACAATATAAAATAAATAGCATCAAGGAGATTCTTGTTTTTCATTTGTTTTTTTCCATTCTTTAATTTTAAAGCCAATTTTTTGAAATCCTCAAGTGTCTCTCGTTTTCGTTTTTTGGCGAAAACCCCAGTCAACCACTGTTAACGTTGAAAAACCGCCGTCAACCGAAGTTATCCTCCAACGATTGCCATGCAACCATAGTTATCCTCCAGAAACCCTAGTGATTCTATCGCTTATCGCTTATCCTCATGAACCCTGACCTTATACAAACCTGACCTTATAAAACACGAGAGATCCTTACGAGTCCCTAGTATTCTCATGATGCCTCAGTTGACCAAAGTTGACCTCTACATTCCTTAGAGGTCCTATCGCACCCCTCGATGAGTCTTGTCACGTGATTAGCTACGCCCAGAAGTTGTCTTGCCTTGCAAGCAAGCCGTCTTTGGAAAACAAATTTTCTGCGCCATATTTCTATATTTTCAATCCAATTCATCCGGAGACAGCGTGATGGCGGACAAAGACGAAGATGTATTCATGGCTAAATTGGCGGAGCAGGCTGAAAGATACGACGGTAAATGTTTGCTTAGCGTTGTTCTTTACCTGTCTCTATCGCGCCTAAAGTCTGCCTTCTGACTTTCCAGTTGCTAAGGCTCGCTTGCTTCGTTTATATTTCTCATCCATGCTGAACTCTAGCCGTACTTTATATTTATTGATGCGGGGAATGTTATATTTAACAGTATTCGTAGCCTAAAATCAATCTGTCTCGACAGAGTGCCTTATTTCTCACAAGAAAGCAGAGAATGTTTGACGTATACTTACTGGCGTCCATCATCTTGTGCGACAGTTACCCAGCTTTGCTAGCTCGAGCGTTAACCTTTTTTGAAATCGTTTTTTAGAAATGGTACAGCACATGAAGAAAGTTGCAAACACTGGCATTGAATTGAATACGGAAGAAAGAAATCTGCTTTCGGTCGCTTATAAAAATGTTATCGGAAACCGAAGAGCGTCATGGCGGATTGTCAGTACTATTGAGTCGAAGGAAGACAGCGACAAAGAAAGGCTGGCGATTATAAAAGAATGCCGAGAAAAGATTGAGGAAGAATTAAAGGCTATTTGCAACGATATTTTGGATCTCTTGGATAACAATTTGATACCGGGAACGCCTGAATCCAATCTGGAATCCTTGGTTTTCTACAAGAAAATGTAAATATTCAAAAATTGCTGTTGTCACTGTTGTCTCATGATACGGCGCTGAGTTAAAACTTATTTTACAAGTCCAATGCTCTTCCAAAAGGAATATCATATTTCTGCCTTAAAACAAGCTAACCTTTTCGAGATAAAGAAATCTACTTTAAATTTCTGATATTTTTGAGTATATTTTCACAATCACAGCGAGTTTGTGCAAGTTGTGGAAAAATGTAAAATTGATATATTTTTACACTATTTATAATAGATTTTATATCATGCAGTTCCAAATTGTAGGTTTTTCCTTTTAAAGTGCATGAAAAAGGAGATGGGAAAGTTTCGACAAAGCATTTGCTTAAAGTACCAAATATTTATGCTCAATTGAAGAAAAAATTTGACAATAAGATGGAGAACGTGTGGAATATTTGCACCTGCTTATATGAATTAGTTACGCAGGACTCAAGTTATCAGCTGGCTTGCACCAAGTCCATTTTCCCTGCTGCAGTCTTTGAGTCTTTGAGACATAATATACTGCTCTGTGCCCCTTGCTTTTGTATTTTATTCTGTCTAACGCAAGATGATTTTGCTTGTTAGAGCTGTTCATCCTAAGAGTTAAGCCTGCTTACTGCTAGGTGGAATATTCTGTGCGAAAAATGTATCTAGCAACATGATTGGTTTGCTTTATGTTGCTAGCCAATCAGTTTGGTAGATTTATTTTCTACACAGAAAATTCTGACTAGTGGAAAACAAGCTTTAAGGAGCAAAACAACCCCACCTGAGTTGAAAACTGTAGACATTTTGTACCTAATTTGGAAGTATACAAAGTATGTGAAATTCTCAGAGCTATGTTTTTTGAATTTTATGACATTTAACTACCATCCATTGAAGATTTGCTAATATTAATATAATTTTTCCAGTTGTGACAATGAATTTCCCCTTTTGACCTGATCAAAATTTAGCATTTTATGGGGTTTGTGCATGTAGGCTCTAACTGCACTGTATGTTTTTAGGAAAGGCGATTACAAGCGATATATTGCGGAGTTTTCATCTGGGGGAGACAGGAAGGGGTTTGCTGAAGAATCTCTTGTTGCCTACAAAGAGGCAACAGACTATGGTACACGACTTCAGCCTACAAATCCTATCAGACTTGGCTTAGCTCTTAACTTCTCTGTTTTCTACTATGAAATCCTCAATTCCCCTGATCGAGCATGCCGATTGGCGAAGGGAGCTTTTGACGACGCAATAGCAGAGTTGGATACTTTAGAGGAGGATTCGTATAAAGATAGTACCTTAATTATGCAGCTTCTTAGGGATAATTTAACACTATGGACGTCAGACATGCAGGGTGAGGGTGACGGTGAGTATCAAAACATCCATTAGTGTTTCTCATGCCAAACAGCCAAGCCTTAAAATCCACCATTTTTGTGTGGCAAAATCATTGTTTTTGACCATCATTTTTTATCAAAAGAAAAAGATATAAAATTTTATGCTCTTTAACAATTTTTTGACACTTGCTATTTTCATATTTGATGAGAATTCGGATTAAATAAAAAAACTTTTCTACTCATATACTGGCCGAAAATTTATTGTTTTTTCATCCTGTATTTTCTTAGTGAAATTTCAAAATCTAAATTGCTGAAATCTCATGTATAATTAACAGCAGTCTCCGGTTTGCTAGAAAACGATAAACTGGGTTTTGTTTTGTTTCCAACGAAACAAAATTGCTTAATTCAATTATTTTGCCACCAAAACATGGTGTATTTATGGCTTGGTTGCATAGCGTGCGAACGGCTATTTGATTATCTTTATCTTCAAGCCTGCAGTAGGACTCTTTTATGCAATGATAGATTGATTGGGTTATTCTGTAAATTGGCAACCTGGGATTTAGGTTTATGGTATAAATTAACTTGTTAATTGCTAAGTGCTTGCTCATTTTTGTGATGATTAAGGAAAGCATTTTTGTGGTATACACATGAGCATGTTTAAGGGGCCACTGTAATTGGTGAAAGCTGTAGCGTGTTCCCCACCATTTTACTATCCATATCCTTTTTGCATTGTATATCTCTGTAAGTCTAAGTTAGCATGAATACTGGCAAAGTTAAATAAATGAGCAAGTGAAGCAGTGGTGGACACTAGGGGGGGGGGGCAAGGGGGGCTCGAGCACCCCCAATAATTTCGA